>CAIGRB010101947.1:0-23785 GCA_903798255.1 Fraxinus quadrangulata | reverse complement strand
TTTTATGTGCCCATAGATAAACAATTTTGAGTTTATATGTAATCTACTGTTGAGATTACGAGATAATATTTTGCATACACATATAAAGTATGTCAAACGGGTTGAGATTTGTTCACTCACACGAACAATCGCTTAAGATACTTTGGGGTATGCTGAGATAAGATAAAGTGATCATGTTGTGTACGTGATCCCATCGCTTTGATAAGATATCAAGATGATATTACAACAAGTAATCAAAATGGATTTTGTTATCCATTAAACCTGTTTAGTAGCAAAATTGAGTACTCGATTTGAGATTGCTTGGGGGAATGAATATAAGGAGAACTCAAGTTAGGTATCAGAGAATACCTCAACTAGGATCTATACGGTGTTATTTGTTTATAAAGGATATGACATATGCCCTAAGAATGAGAGAAAATATCGTAGCGGGTGTTTCATACCATGTGTGCTTTTACGACCAATAATGGGTAAATGGGTGAATGGATCTCTACTTTCTCAGTGTGTGAGACCTTAAAGTTTATATAACCTCATATATACCCTTATGACTTTTGACCGTGTCTTGAGATTTTATTTCGGTGTTGAGCATGTTGTCAATAACTATGATTGATTCGGTTTGATGAAACATGTCTAGGAAAGCGGCTAATTTAAAGTTGAATGATTCAAGTAGGAGAGGAAAATTATTTTGACCAACATTTATATTTGTATACACAGACCGGATAATTGTGTTTAACTATTTAGGGTATAGAACACAATTGTGAATGCAATGATATGATGTGGGATTCAAGTATGTTCCATAAATATTCGAGGGATCGGAAATACTTGAATCAATGTTGGAAAATGAGTTTGGGGTATAGCGAGATGTAACGTTCTTCTAGTAGAGCTATTATATATCCCTAACAGGTTTATAGTATTGTGAGCTTTTATATTACTCGCTGGTTGCAAGATTTATTTGTCGTATGAATTTTTTGTAAGATAGATCTTGAGAAAGATCTAATGCGTGATATTTGTTGTCATTTGTGGTTCGGATCAAACCCATCATGTGCGAGTGAGAGATGTTAGAAAAATACGGGTCGTGAATCACCCATGTGGGATGACTCAACCCACAAGTTATTAAAATGGTTGGAGTTTGAATTTGAAGTTCAAACATGTAACTCCATATAACCACCATTAACTCCCATACAACCTCCAATAATTATGCACTGGAAAAAGAGGGAAAAAGATGACATGAAAAATGAAGGGAAAATTCGTATGAAAATTTATATCAAAATTGGAAAGTCCTTATAACCATATTTTGGACATGAAATCTCACAAAAATTGATACTTAAATTGTGGATAATAATCTTCTTCCATTGTCATAGAGATTGAGACCATTGGAGAACAAGAAATACATATTTTGGAGTTTTGGAATGCAAGGTGATTCAACCATAAAAAGATCTTGAAATTCATCATTTTCTTGACCCAAAATTCATGTTAAAGAATGCTGCGAATTATTACAAATACAAAATATACAATTTGCTAAACTCACGTCCTTCATCTTAAAAACTGAGGACAACCATTTCAAAATGGTCTCAATACACTCCTTCTTATACTTAGCCAATATAGTGTCATCAACATCAAAATTAGAATTACAACCTACCATCAAACTTTACATAAATACGGTGATTTTCATCTACATGATGAAAATTTTATATAAGATTTAAACCCTGTTAAAACTCAAGTACCACTGTCAAGATGACTGCATTAGGCTACAAGTGTAACTATAGAGTTACCCCAATACTATAAAAACCTTCAGCATGAATCCTACAAATCGATTCATATAGATCTCATCAATTAAGATCTTTTCAATTAATTCTCAATTGATAATGAAAATACAGTCTATAAGTCTATTTGGTGTAATCTACACTAAAACACACAATCATGGCTAGTATCAGCGTATAGAAGTGAATCTCACTGCTAAGAAAAAGGCTTATCAAACTCAATATACTCATATTGAGTATAACATTTTCCACCACATCTCAAATTAGAGTAGAATTATGTACTCCATATATACCTCCATCACTTTTATCAAATTTCTTCACTGGTTTTCTAAACCAATCATTGAAATTGAATAGCTTTTAGCTCCCACTCGGAATCCGATTACTCTAACTTGAATCAGAAGTTTAAATCAACTCTTATGTATTCAAAAACTGATTCATCAATATACATAATATCAATTTCAATAATATTCTCCAAAATTTTCTCTCTTACTAAGAAAAAAATGTCAAATGTCACATCTTGTGACTCAATATCCATTCAAAATTTTACCTAAGTATCTTTTTGGACTGTTATGTGTATCTCGGAGATTCATCTCGTTCTTAATAGACTCATGTTCCCAAACTCATTATCAAGAACTTACATAATCGATTACGAGTCTAAGAAAACCTATATTTATGAGTCTAAGAAAACCTATATTTGGTTGTCTTCATGTCCAAAATTTATACAATTCTGAAGGTACTAATTTAGAGAGAACTACGTTAACTGATACATTGTAGTTAACCAACACTCTTTCCAAAAGTAAATACTTAAATTTGACTGCATATCTCAAACCTCATCATATTCAGTTATATTCCATCCTTCTACACAATACACCATATAATTATTGGTGATTAAGGAATAGTAAATCAAATAAGAATCTATTTCATTACATAGATCACTGATATTTCGTGATAGAAATTCACGCTATTAAATAGTTCTCAAAGTCTTCACTTCCATAATCTGATTTTCTACTCCACTTCAGAGAAGTCTAAATCAATACAATATTTTCAACTTAAGAAAATCATTGGCACAACTGAAATGCGTGAATCCATCTATAAATGTAATGAAAATATAAAATCCATCTCTTCTCTCAAGAAATTCGAATGGATTTACTCAATGCAAATTTAGCTCTTACAGCTTTGAATGGTTTTCTCAACTTAAAATCTCAAACTATTGCACAAATATCCAGAATCATAATTAAACATTACCACTGTGAGTATGAACAGAACTCCCACATATAAGTTCAAGTTAGAGACCACCCTTAGAAGAACAATTGAGATCAAGTTTAGTTGAGTTTTGGATACTATCTTAATATCAAATAAGAGGTCAGTTTCTCCACTTTGCAGCACTAAATTGTAGTATTAATCATATAAACTTCAACTCCATCTTCATCATTTGTAAATATCCATTTTGTATCAAGTCAAAGACTCATCAATAGAGTAAAGTACTTCTTGGTCTCATATAAAGTGGCTTTCTAACATTTGAATTCACAATCCACGCAAGATAAGATCCAATATGTATAGTGTTGACAAGTAAACAACATTAAGATGAATATATTCAAGTGCAATATCCTTTAACTTAACCACTTTCGAGCTAAAATATTCAAACCGTATAATTGAAGCACTTGAACCTTTATAACATTGATTCTCTACCAAATCCGCTTTCATTCACTTACTATCTGATATGTTCTTTTTGGTCTCTTTTCTAGTCTCTCCATCTATCCCGCCTTTATTCTAGCTCATTTAATGTTTAAGATCCAAATCTTATGCAAAATAGAATATTGCTACACAAGTTTATCCTCGAGACTTAACAACATCAAGTCACACGTCTTTTAACTCACATAGCGGATAGTTTCAATAGAGAAAATTGACACTTCAATTTGTAAGCCACATTGACATTCAAAATTTGTATCTATTAAAAAAAGACTAGTTTGAACTTACTACTCATCTAAAAAAAATGTGACCAACAAAAACTGTCAACTTTATGCTAACAATCTTAACCAAGTCACATCTGAGAAAAAGATCATTTATAATATAATTTAACAATTCAAATGTTCAAGTACAAGAATCTATCTTTTCTCGTACTTAACAAAGTTTCGATCTTTATTCTCTATAGTAGTATGATCTACATAAGGTCTTCTATTATGTGATTGATGCTCTCTAAACATCATGTCCTTCTAGTACACTCAAAATCTTATCATGCCAAATGTTATTTCATTTAACTTATCACCTTTATTAAGGTTAACTACTATAGATTTTAATACTATGATCTATCAATTTTCAGAGACATTTTATTCTTAATCAATGCCCATTTATGTACATTTAATTTTGTATAAATGCAAATTAACGTCTACGATAGTTCAACGTTAGGTACATAGTCGAAAATTCACTATATTCCCAATCATCGTCCGTAATCTTATTGCTTCACTATCATAAACTTAATTTCATAATGCAAAATTTCATTGGTTATAAGTGCGAATTACATTAATTCTTCCAACTTGAGAACTCTCGCTTAATTGGTAAATCAAATACTTCTAAGTAACATTTTCTCTAAATCTTCTAATCACCGAACTATCACTTAATTGACAATTAATAGATCTAAATAAGAATCTCACTAAATTTACTGACATTGGCATTTATAACAATACACAAATTAACGGATATCATGTATTCAATTAGATAATTTCATAATATGAAATAAAAGTATAAATATGCACGTTTATCCAATTATGACATGTATCATGACATAAAAAACTAATTCTTCTAGAAGATAACTTCAATTATAATCCAAAAATAAAATTAACATCATTTAAGTTTTATTTTACAAATCATCAATTACATTTAAATCTCTGCTGCAATACAGTCCCAACAAATAAGAAGTGACATCGGAATTCCCATATGCTACTTATCACCAAAAGCTTATGTCCCAAAATATTCAAGTGTTCCACATTAGGTCATGTTCCAAATCCATTTACTTATATCGATAAACACGAAATATTTTAATAAGTTCTATAATCAATGATTTTCTAGCATTCCCTCTAAAGATGCTAAAAGTGTGCATATATTCAATTATATCTGATCGAGCACAAAATTGAAAAATAAGTTACAATGGATCACATAACCTAATTAAGACCCACACAACTCATGAACGTAAATAAAACGTGATATTTTAAATAATTTCGGAGTATATTTCATTTCAAGAAAAATGAAACATTTAAAAAAAAAAAAACTCCCACCAGGAAAATACCACTCAACAAATATTCTTTATATTTATAAAATTTTCCGAATTTAATTAAGTCCAAAATGATATTTTTAATAATTTTTTTACAATTTATTTCAATAATAAAATAAAAAAATATTTTTGATATTCTGAAAATTAATTTTAATTGCACATAAAAATCAAGAATATTTCAAGGATCCACTTGTAATTTTCGAAATTGTTATTGGAATAATCAACTTCCAAAAAATAATTTTGAAATCAATATACAACATGCAATTTTTCAAATTGCATTTGGAATAATCAACATTCAAAAGTGTGGGGACCAACATGCAATTTTCGAAATTACATTTGAAATATTTAATGGACCACTATGCAATTCTCTCAAAATTGAATTTGGAATCATTCACCTTCAAGGTAACAGTTTAGGTTTCTACCATTTTGTTTTCTCGAGTTTACTGTTTATCGTTAAAGAAAAATTGCAGTTTTTTTTTTCCAGCTTTTTGTTAAAAGTTCAGAAGGTCATAACTTCTTCAATTCAAGGCAAAAAATTATGTTCTTTGTATCGTTGGAAAGCTATCGAGAAGATCTATCAAACCATACCAAATGGTTATCATGAAACACAGCGTCGAAGAAGTTATCATGTAATTAAGTTTCAGATTTTATCGATTTTAATGCAAAAAATCAGATTTTCATCCAAAACTTCGAATCCTCATAACTTCTTCATTTGAAGTTCAAAATTTGAGTTTTTTATATGGTTGGAAAGCTAATGAGAAGACCTTTCTAACCATATTAATATTACTTCATGAAGATGAATGACCAGATGACAGTAAATATTTAAAGTTTCTGCAATTTTATCTAGTGTTTCATTTTTCTCCAAATTTATAAAAACAAAAATTTCCGAACTTTGCAGATATAATCTACATCATATAAGGAATATGCTGTAAATATTTTGTGAATTTATGTTGCATATTTCATGACATGTCATTAACAATGCTTTAATTTTCAACAAAAATGGCATACATGCATTTTTCAATATAATAATTTCATTTACAGTAAGACAGTATGCAAGGGAAACAGCTTTTACGGCTCTGATACCAATGTAAGAATTCGCAGCATTCTTTAATATGAATTTCGAGTCAAGAAACTTACTTGAAATGATGAATTCCAAGATCTTTTGATAGTTGAATCACATTACATTCCAAAACTCTAAAATCTGCATTTTTTATTTTCCAATGATCTCAATCCTGATCACAATGGAAGGGGATTATTATCCACAATTTAAGTGTCAATTTTTGTGAGATTTTATGTCCAAAATATAGTTCTAAGGATTTTTCAAATTTGGTGTAACTTTTCATACGAATTTTCCCTTTATTTTTCATGCCATCTTTTTCCCTCTTTTTCCAATACATAATCATTGGAGGTTGTGTGAGAGTTAAGGGTAGTTATATGGAGTTACTTATTTGAACTTCAAATTCAAACCACTCCCTCCAACATTTTTAATAACTTGTGGGTCCGATCATTTCATATGGATAACTCACGACCCTTATTTTTCTAACAGAAATGTTCAGTCATCGATTTAAAAAATTCTTGTAAACTTCCCCACTTTTGAAAAAATGAAGTGTTTGTGTGATTTTGCTTGAAAATGATGACCCTCCATGCTTAAACAATCTTCTTGTCTTTGGACTTCAATATATTATTAGGATATGGTTTTAAATTCAAAAAGGGGTCAATAAAATAATAATTAACAACCATGTTGACTATTTATTCCTTCGTTTGGTCCATTGTGCTTTACAGTTTGTGGCTAAGGACTAGGGATGGAACATCTACTCAAAATTAGTCAAAAAGTAAAAATCATTTAGTTTGAAAAATAAAAATTATTTTGTTTTTATTTACTATAATCATAGTATATGAAGGAAAGCGCATCTTAAATTTTTAATTACTAAGAAATAAAAATACTCTCAAGAACGGTATTGAAACCTGTAGGAGTCATTTCAAATAACTTAATTGTAATATCTCGAATTATTCAAAATGGGATTGGACCGATCAAGAGGACGACTCTAATCCAATACTTATTATATATATAATTAGTAAAACCATGACAAAAATAAGGAATCCAATTAATAATCATCATAGCTAAGTGTATGTTGTTTAAAGACTAGAACTTTCTTCCATAATCATCATTAGATCAAAATATCGTTTTCGTGACAAATATATCGTGATAAATTGATTATGATAAGATGAAAAATCGT
Organism: Fraxinus quadrangulata; assembly: GCA_903798255.1. Classification (NCBI taxonomy): domain Eukaryota; kingdom Viridiplantae; phylum Streptophyta; class Magnoliopsida; order Lamiales; family Oleaceae; genus Fraxinus; species Fraxinus quadrangulata. The sequence continues at coordinate 16,523 of CAIGRB010101947.1, read as the reverse complement.
AACGAACATGAAAGGACGTACCCTAATTATTAAGCAGTGTTTCTAACGTGCGAGAGAACGAGGCACATGATTACTAGTGCACGATCCCGAGGGTTTGATAATAGGAATTTCCTAATTTGTCCTTTGAGAAAGGCTATTTTACAATATAGTATATATTGGGGTTGCAAATTAATGTTATTTTTTCTCTTTTCATTAAAAATGTAATTTAGTCACTGATTGGTGGAGGCTAAAATCTTGAATTTTTTTTCAAAGTTAAAATGAATAAGTAATTTTAATTACGTATTTGATGGGATTCACAATTATTCTATCACATTTTTCATCATTTTTTTATCAAAATATCTAAAAAATTAATTTTAATTCCCACCAAATAAGGACTTAATAAAATTTAGGAGCATTTTGTTCACTTTTTAATTGCCTTTATAGTTCAACATTTTCTCATTATTGCATTTACTTCTCTTACTTTTTTTTTTTCATTGTCCTTGATTTCGTCCAAAGTCCGTTAAGAAAACCATTTTAAAAGATTCAGTTATGCATGTGAAATTCTTACTACATCCACATAGAGTTCACGACCTAGTTTAACTATGGTACGTATGCCTAGGCTAAACTATTGTTCTTCCTATCCTTTTCCCAACTCGTCCAAAAATCAATGTTCTAAAAGACGCGTTTAGACGGGGTCTGATGCGATGCCAAAACACCAAATCACTCGCCTAGGTGCGCCTTGGTGTGATGCGAGGCCAAAACGCCAAACCAAGTGGCTTGGTATCTTATTGAGCGGTCAACGATTGTCGTTAACCGCTAATGCGTGTCTAGGCTCAATTATGCGCGCATTGACTCGCATTATCATCATTTTAAAAAAAATATTGGATTGTAGAGGGTTGTAATGATGAAGATTGAGGAGGAGTATGATGTGGTGGAAAATGATATCTTACAACCTTCGAGAAGTACTAGAAATGCTCAGAATGAAATAAGGGAGCCCGACGAAGATGATTTTGCATCAGAAGACACAGATGACGAATTAGATGAAGAAGAGGATATTGAATTGGAGTCCGATAAAGAGTTAGATAAGATTTAAGTTCATATGCTACTTATTTACTAATTTGTATTTAAATTTGAAACTTATCTTTTTGTTAGAAATTTTGAAAAAATGTATAAAGTTCCTATAAGTTTGTTTTAAATGTTTAGTAAGTATTATTTTTAATTATTAAATGATTTTTTAATTGATTAAAAATTAAAATAATATTAAAATAAGAAAATGCATTTTTACGCCTAAGCATTGCCTAGCCCATAGCCCGGCCTCCGCGCATTGCCACACATTACACCTTTTAGAACATTGCCAAAAATGGATTTCATTATGTGGAGCGAATTGCTCACATTTTAAAATTTTTTAAGACATTTAAGACTGTTCAATGTTATTTTGTATTGCATATCGTGTCAATTTACCATTACTCAATTTATCACATTTGTAGCGAGAAATAGTAATGACCCCATATACAAGGCCAAATGGCCAAATTGGTGTGTGATTGAACACACATATTAGAATAATGTTATATGTATGTCTTGCATAACAATATGTTTGATATTTCCTCCTATATAGAGGAAATTTATACAACGATATGATGGATAAATTCAAAATCAAGAGTATAAATATTGTCGTGTGGAAGAGTGTAAAGAAAGATGAAAAGAAGAGTATAAATGTAGCACGACTTAACATGGTTTACACACAATTTGGACCACTTAGTGCTGGTTTGACAGAGCTTATGTTTTTACTTTTGCTTTTTGTACAATAATTTTTGAGATTAAAAGTTTTTCTAACAAGATAAAATACTTTTAGAAATTAATCTAACATGTTCAAAATTAATTTTTTAATTTCTGAAACAATTTTTGACTTTTCAAAAATTTTATGAACCCCACAAGTCAGTATGGTACTCGAGTCCACATGAAAATATATTAAAAGGAAAAAAAAAAAAAAAAGATAGAACGAACATATCGTATCACGAAATAAATGTTTTATCTTCTCACCTGATAATAAACTTAAGCAGTAATTTCTTTTAGTATGTGTTTGTCTTTCATTATTGTAGAAGAAATAGAGTAATGAATAATATTTTTTGAAAAACGTGGTAAATTTATTGATTTGTGTGTAAAATATTTTATTAGATGAATATGTAGTTGAGAATTGTTTTATCTTCTCACCCCGATAATAAACTTAAGCAGTAATTTTTTTTAGTGCATGTTTGTCTTTTATTATTGTAGAAGAAATTATGTAATGAATAATATTTTTTGAAGAATATTGTAATTTTATTGATTTGTGTATAAAATATTTTATTAAATAAATATGTTAGTAAATGATATTTTGAAATAATGGAATACAAACGGGGCTTTTTGTCAGTTACCCTCCCAACACAAACAGAAACATTCCACTTTCTCTAACCCTCTCTCTGCAAATTTAGTAGAATTTCAGTATAGCTTTTTGATCTTCTTCCTTTACTTACACTGTATGTCTCTCTCTGTTTCTGACACCAAACCTCTCTTTGAGTCCAAGTTTACCCCGTTTGTGGGTTTCTTTTGAACTTCACTCTTTTGATATTCCACTGTATTTGCCTTTCATGGGTTGTTACTGATTTTGATTCATAGATTTACCCTTAAGCTTTCTTTTTTTAGTTTTCTTAATTTTTCCTTTTCAATATCAAGAATCTTCTTTTCCCCTTCAATTTTTTTTGTTCTATTAAATTCTTTGTAGATAAAGAGTTAAAACACCCACATTGTGCTCTTTCTTTAACTGTTTGGATCCTTTTTCTCGTTTACTGCTGTAGAGTTTTTATTCTTATATTTATTTATTTTTTGCATTTCTTGAAAAGTTTTGTTTGATGGGTTCTTTAAGTTCATGAGAGTAGCCTTGCGTGTATTAAGAGTAGAAGAAAAATGAGTTTTTTTTCTTCATTTCGAGTTCTTTTGCTCTGTTTACAACTCTTTCTTGCAATCAGTAATGCGTTTCCACTAAATGAAGGTAAGGGTTTATTCACAGTTTTATTTGATTTTTCACAGATCTCAATTCTTGATTCAGTTACTTCTCAAGAATTTGTGGGTTAAAATTTTTCAAATGTTAATGTTAGTTGTTATTTGATTCATTAACTTCTCAAGAATTTGTGCATATTTTCTAGTTTTTTTTTTTAATGCAGTTGAATGTGTTCCATTTACATCGATGTGGATTGTTATTTTATTTAATTATGGAAAAAAAAATATTAATTATAGATTTTATGGTTTAGTTTTTTATGACTAAGGAATTTGTGGGTTTTGTTCAGTTGAGGCTTTAACTTCCTTCAAGAGGGCTATAATTGAGGACCCATTACTAGTTTTGTCAAATTGGAACCATCTGGACTCGGATCCTTGTGACTGGACTGGCATTTCTTGTTCTATGGCTAGAGATCACGTCATAAAGCTGTAAGATTTTTCTGTTTGCTTCTGTTCATTTGAAAAGTTTGCTCGAACAATTGCACACGCATATGCATTCATGGAATTGCTGCATTCTTGATTAAAATTTTGAAGCGATAGCAGTGTAGTTATTATTACCACTTGAATTCTCATTTATGATCTTGCTTCATGTTGCAGTAACGTATCAGGGGCGTCTTTAAGGGGTTTCATTGCACCAGAGTTATGTCTACTATCAACTTTGCAAGAATTGTAAGTTTTGCAGTGTCCTCAAATTATTTCAGTTTTTACTTTTGATGCAATGCTGATTTATTAGACTTCTTTTAGAACTGGAATGTGTTTGATTTAAACTTTATGTGTGCCGTTGGTTAACAGAATTTTGCGGGGGAATTTGCTGATGGGTACAATACCTAAGGAAATTGGCAAATTGAAAAATCTCAAGGTCTTGGATTTGTCTTCAAACTGGCTAACAGGATCAATTCCACCCCAGATTGGAAATTTAACCATTGTTATGAAAATGTTAGTGGAACCTTCAATTCAACGGGTTCACTTGTTTGTTTCTGGCTTTTTCTCACTTGTTCTTGGTTTTTGGTAGAAACCTTCAATTCAATGGGTTCACTGGAAAGTTGCCTTCTGAGCTTGGCAACTTGAAATACCTTGAAGAACTTCGACTTGATAGGAATAAGCTTATGGGAACCATCCCTGCTAGCAATGGCTCAGCATTTCCATCGAACACTGGTGGAATGTAAGAAGATACAATTTGTTTATGAGTTTCGATTTATTTGGAAACACTAATGCATTTTGTTGGATTGTTCATATGGTGCACATTTCACTGGATGATAATCATTGGTCCATTTATTGCTGAAAGTTTCCTAAAGACTGATGCAGATGGAGTATAGACATAGGAATCTCTGTGTTTCTGTTACAGAATGTTTAGTTAGACCTAACATTTGGGGTACTTTTATACTTTGCTTGCATTTCAATCTCAAGAACTTGTTTATTAACATTGTTTCTTCAAACATTTACTAGGTATGCTTCAAGTGGCCGCCCATCAGGTTTCTGTCTATCATCCCAATTAAAAGCTGCAGATTTCTCATATAACTTTTTTGTTGGAAGCATACCCAAGTGCTTGGGGTTTCTTCCTAGGTATTATATGTCCTTGGTTTCACTTTTCTTCATCATTTTGTTTTTGTCTTCACCTTTTCCTTTGTCTGTTATAATGTTTATTTTGCTGTATAGAACAAGCTTCCAGGGAAATTGCCTCCAAGATGAAGATATCAAGCAGCGTTCTACTTCACAGTGTGGTAGGTGACCGTTAACACTAAGACTTTTGAATGGGCTTGTCCCTACAGGGAGAAAAATCACGAATAAGATTATACATTTTCATCAATCGTAGAAAGAATTTAACCACAATGACTTTAGAAAGACCCTAATCTGCAAGTATCTGCTTGCGTCTCTCTGAAGTGTCATTCTTACGCTTTTGTAAGACAATTTTCATTGAGTTAATCACATAAAACCTATGAAACTTCAACTATGAAGACATTGAATGATTGGCAGTCATCATAAATCAATAATTTCATATGTGGCTGATAATTACAAAACTTTTATGGTAGGTGGTGCCCCACCCATTGAAAACCATCCAGTAGTTAACACCAAGCACCGGCCTGTAGAAGACAGATCCAAACATCAAGCTAATTCGTCGAAACCTGCATGGCTTTTGGCTCTTGAAATTGTGACAGGAGTTATGGTGGGTTCTCTCTTTGTCATTGCCATGCTCACTGCAGCTCAGAAGTGCAAGAGCGAATCTTCTATCGTTATCCCTTGGAAGAAATCTGCAAGTGAGAAGGGCTATACGACGATTTGCATAGGTTTGACTGAACCACCTGAATGCTATACTTTGAACATTTGTATTAATTCACACATGAAGTTTATATGCTCTATTGTGCTTAAATTGAGTGAAATCCATAAGCAGATGCTGAAGTACTGAAGGATGTTGTGAGATACAGCAGACAAGAACTTGAGGTAGCTTGCGAAGATTTCAGTAACATCATTGGATCCTCTCCAGACAGCCTCGTATACAAAGGCATCATGAAAGGTGGGCCTGAAATTGCTGTTATATCCCTTTGCGTCAAAGAAGAGCATTGGACTGGATTCCTCGAGCTTTATTTCCAGAAAGAGGTATCTCATCTCATTTCATTGACCATTTGGTTACTGCTTCTTATATATCTTGTGCAATGTGTGATTAAGTAATGTATGTTATTGCATGATTTAGGCGGCAGATTTGGCAAGACTAAATCATGAAAACACAGGAAAACTATTAGGGTATTGCACAGGAAGCAGTCCGTTTACAAGGATGCTAGTGTTCGAATATGCATCAAATGGAACACTTTATGAGCACCTTCACTGTAATAATTTCTTTTCCCTCTTTATTCTCTCTTTTTGTTTGTTTCAGAACTTTGTGATGTAATCCTAGCAGCTTCAATGAGCTGAAAACTGAAGCCTTATGATTAATTTTAGATGGGGAAGGATGTCAATTATCTTGGACACGGCGTATGAAAATTATTTTAGGCATCGCAAAGGGACTGAAGTATCTGCATGCGGAACTTGATCCACCATTTACAATATCTGAATTGAATTCTAGTGCTGTATATCTTACTGATGATTTTTCACCCAAGGTGAGGCCTGATCACTTGTCAATATATCTCCAAAACCATATAGTTTATTTATATTCGTCGTGTCAAGTCACCAAACGGTAATTGTCTTACAAATCAGATGGCCTGTTGTGTCACTTGGTTCTGATCTCTGGCTTTTATGATTATCCATCCTAAAGTTTTTTTTTTTTTTAATCTTTTCATGGTAGTAAACTACCCCCCATCAAATTTGGCTTCTTATTAGGTTGTTATTTACTTCTCCTGCAGCTGGTTGACTTTGAGAGCTGGAAGACAATTCTGTCAAGATCGGGAAAGAGTTCGGGTGCCATCAGCAGTGAAGTTGTTTGCGTTCTTCCAAATTCTTTGGAAGGACGTAATCTTAATATTCAGGGCAACATCTATGCATTCGGGGTACTTTTACTAGAAATAATCAGCGGGAGACCTCCATACTGCAAAGATAAAGGGTGCTTAGTGGATTGGGTATGAAATAAGAATTTCCACGATCTATTATGGTGGAAGTTGCCAGAATGTTTGGCTAAGCTTAAGAAGAAAAGATTACGTTCTAAAAAAAAAATCATTAAATTTAAAAAAACTTCAAATATGTTTGGCCTAAAAAGTTAAGCTTAGCCAAACATGCTCGCACTGTCCAATCTCAGGACTCAAAGTGCTGAAAACCTTAGTTCCACTCATTTGCTGCAGGCTAAAGAATTTCTTGAAGTACCCGATGTCATGTCATACATGGTGGATCCTGAGTTGAAACATTTCAGATACGAGGACCTGAAGGTGATATGCGAAGTGGTAAATCTGTGTACCCATCCAGAGTCGAGTACCAGGATCTCCATGCAGAACCTGTGCTCCTTGTTGGAAAGTGGTATTGACACATCCGTACATGCTGATCTCACAGCATCAGCTTCTCTGGCATGGGCCGAGTTTGCGCTTTCTTCATAACAGACTTAGAGCTAACACTGCAAATCAGAAATATACAGTAGCAATGCATTTTTTTTTTTTTTGCCATTTTAACCTCGTATTTCTCTGATGTCCAGTGAAATATTTACTTCCTGTAAATCTCTCGTGGTGTATGAAATGTAGGGTTTCTACTAGTAAACCTCGGTGCTTGCTATATTTTTAGCCCGAGTTGTGACAGATCTTTAGATAGTGAATGAAGGACTTGTGCATGGGCTGTCCTCGTACTTCCTGTCGATGTTTTTATTTTCTTTTGGTTTTTGCTGTACTTCTCTGCCATGATTCTCTGTAGTGTGTTTATAACTGGTCAATATTATACACAAGAAGCGTAAAAAGTGATGAAAAAAATTATATGTGACGAACCTCAGAATCAAATTTATTGAGAGTAAAATTTTGTTTTCTTTTGCTGAACATTGAGATTACAAAGTCTATTAGTCAAACTACCAAAAAAAAAAAATAAAAAAAATGAAAAAAAAAAAGAGTGAATTCAACTTATAAAAAATGAAAATAAAAATAAAAATAAAAATAAAAATGAAATAAAATTGAACTTCGAAAACTAAAATTGCACCTAATCTTTTATTTCGAAAATTTACGATACTAATTTACCATTTTACGTAAAAAAAAAACTCACAACACCAGTCAAATTATACAACCTACCAAACTTCAAAATTGTCTAAATAAATATGTGAAGTTTAGTGAAAAATGTAGAGTATGATCTACACTTTTTACACATTATAGACATAAAATTATACAATTTTTTATGCAATTGTCATCTGATAATTTTATCACGTTAATTGTGAACTTATATGTGAAATAGAGAATCTGAATTTTGAAGTGTAGTTATTTGATGGCCATGTATAATAATCAATATCTTCTGCCTCTGCATACTGCGCTATTGATTGTGTTGTGGGCATCTTATGCCATTTGAAGCTCGACGTCACGAAAACATGCTACATACAACTGTGATTGTAAATTCTCAAGTAATATTCAAGTAATTGTCAACATAAATAAGTTATTAATCGTCTCTTGATATCGTTCGTATATTTGGCCATAGCTCACTCCATTTTCTAAGTTTGGCTCAAAATCATCAACAACTTGATGATCATGACTAGACTAGATTGATAAACATCGAATTGTATCGTGTGCATGTCGTGTCGGGTTTTTTCAAATAAAGCTGGAAGAAAATCGAACCTTACCACAATACAACTATCGGGCGATGGAGATAGACCTCCAAGTTTTAAAGCCCAAGCCCAAGGGTTTGAGGCCAATATGTACCAATAGACTGACCCAATACTGTCTTAAACCGCTCAAGTCTATGACGTAGCCTTCCATAAACCAAGCCACAACTCTTGCACACCTTTTTTCTTCATTTCCAATCCCACCCCTAAATCGAAATCTCTTTGTTACTCATAAATTTGGAACGCAGTTAATCTCAGATTCATCATCCGATCGGTAAGTCTTTATGGATACATATGGGCTTGCCTTTATACGAATTTGTAGTTATATATGTTACTGATTATACGTTTTTCCCCCTATTTTTAGGTTTCTTGTTCTTGCCAAATTTTTAATCCAATTCAACAAGATCCCCAAATGGGTTGTACTGTTAGGGAAAAGCACATCAGGACCAGCAGGAAGACTCGACCGGTAAAACTCGAATCCGATCACTCCACAAGCACCACCACCATGAATAATAATGGGGAAACATTGACAGATCCGAAATCTGCAATTAAACCTACTCCTAATTCTTTAACCCAGGACTCGAGTTCTGTGTCAAACCCCAACCCGAATTCTGGTTTTGATGACAGCGGGTGGGGCTACTGCACGGAAGAAGAATTGGAGGAAATCTTGCTACAAAATTTGGAGTGTTTGTATAATGAGGCGTTAAATAAGCTGGTGGTGTTGGGTTATGATGAAGATGTAGCTTTAAAGGCTATTTTGAGGTATGGGCATTGTTATGGTGGGAATGATGTGCTGACTAATGTATTACAGAACTCTTTGGCATATTTGAGTAGTGGCTGTAGTGGCCCAAACCCCGAGGAGCTTGAGCCTGCATGCAGAGACTTGAGGCAGCTGGAGGAGTATTCGCTTGCAAGAATGGTGTGTTTGTTGCAACAAGTCAAACCCCATTTGAGTAAGGGTGATGCTATGTGGTGTTTGTTGATGAGCAATCTTCATGTTGGTCGTGCTAGTGTGATGGAAATCCCGCTTTTGCCCTCCCCTGGTGGTAGTGGTAATGGATGCGAGAGTAGCTCCGCGAGTGGTAGTGGGAGTATGGAGGACGGTGTTAGTAATGGGGGAACTGGGGTGGTTGCCCCAGCATTGTGTCGGTTTCATGGTGGTTGGGGTTATGGGAACAATGGGACAGCTGAGTTCCCGGTGAATGGAGTGAACGGTTTTTTGTCTTACACAGCAGATATGGCTCCACAGAGAGAGATAGAGTGCCCGAAGAGGTTTAATCTCAGTCCATCAATGAAGAGTTTGTTGAAGAGGAATGTTGCAATGTTTGCTGCAGGGTTTAGGGCAAACTCAAAGCAATTTCAAAGTCAAGTGCAGCCTTGTCCAAGTTCTTTGTCTGGTGAGGATTCATCAAGTGGATGTGGAACAGGATTCGAGGTTGAGGCCATGCAAAATGAGGAGTCTCAATATGCAAAGAACCAAGATGTTGTAAACTCGGTGATGAGTAAGTTTCGGGACTTGAACCTTAATGAGAACACAGAAAATGTCTCGTTGGACCAGAAAGATGAAATGATTTTAAGCTTGATCAATCAGATAAAAGAGTTAGAGAAACAAGTGAAAGAACGGAAAGACTGGGCTCACCAGAAGGCAATGCAAGCTGCAAGAAAGCTTAGTCATGATTTGACTGAACTCAAGATGCTAAGGATGGAGAGAGAGGAGAACCAACGGCTGAAAAAGGGGAAACAAACCCTTGAAGACTCTACCATGAAGAGGCTGTCTGAGATGGAGAATGCTTTGAGAAAGGCAAGTGGTCAAGTGGACCGTGCAAATGCTGCCGTTAGGAAGCTTGAGACTGAGAATGCTGAAATTAGAGCAGAGATGGAGGCCTCTAAACTAAGTGCATCTGAATCGGTCATTACCTGTTTAGAAGTTGCAAAAAGGGAGAAAAAGTGCCTCAAGAGGCTTTTGGCTTGGGAGAAACAGAAAACAAAACTTCAGGAGGATATTGCTGCAGAGAAAAAGAAGATCTCAGAGTTGCAGCAGGAGTTGGCTCAGTCCGATGCGGATACGAAAGAAGCTGAGGTTTGTTACACTTCAACCCTTTCATGTACTGATAAACAATTTTAACTAACATCAAAATGCTTTTCATGCCCCTTACAGCTGTCTCCCTAGTATTGCGCGTAAGTTTCATTCTTCCACTGCAAACTTGCAGTGAAAAATGTTTGTCTGAGATGGCACGAGTATTGGTTGTTTTTGGAGCCAATGCATAAAATAACGTCATATTGCAGGATGCCCCTGCCCCTCTATCTCGTGCACTCCCACTGTACGCTATTGTGCTGCACACAACTCACTCTCATTTTTATGTGTGTGTGTAATTTGTACATTGCAAGTGTTCTTCTCTTTCTTGATTGATCGTGTAAATATTTTACTGACTTTTGACCCGTTTTTGTTGCACACTGAAAATTGCTGTTCTTTCCTCCCTAACTATTGATCTACTAGTGCTGATTTTGTTGGAAATTTTTCTATGTGCCATGTTATGGAGTCTTTTGAAATCAATCAAACTGGCCTCAGTTTGTGTTTATTAACATGTTCTTGCTAAGCTTCGATCTGCAATGTTATCTATATGCGCATATGCTGATACTCACTATTGCTCAAGGTCCTTGCTTTCTACATATATTCATGGTTTTACTTGCTTAGTTCTAACTTCCAACGTCATAATTGATAAATGAAAACTCTATATGACAGGCAAAGTGGAGGCAGGAGCAGAAGAGTAAAGAGCTAGCTTTTGCACAGCTGGAGGAGGAGCGACGCCTCAAAGAAGCAGCTGAGGCTAGCAACAAAAGGAAGCTCGAGGCTCTACGTCTGAAGATTGAGATAGACTTCCAGCGCCACAAGGATGACCTCCACCGTCTCGAGCAAGAATTTGCACGCCTTAAAGAGTCGGCACAATCTACAGAGGTGCAAAATCCATCTGTTCGTTTATTGACAGCAAACTCCGATGGCGTGAAGCCCGAAGGAGAAACCATTGCAAGTCTGTTGCATGAGTTGGATTTGGAAGATTCTCCAGAGGTTATCTATGACAGGGAATGCATAATTTGCATGAAGGACGAAGTTTCTGTCGTTTTTCTTCCCTGTGCTCATCAAGTCATTTGTGCAAACTGCAATGAAAAATATGGGAGGAAAGGAAAAGCTACATGTCCTTGCTGTCGGGTTCCAATTGAACAGAGAATCCGAGTTTTTGGTTCAAGCTCTTAGCATAGAGCCAGAATGCATATTGCCTTCCGAGGCTCAACTGTTCTCCTATATACTTTACAAGACCTTTGGCTTAACTGTTTTATCTGTGTTGAATATGCTGTGGTTCATCGGCATAACATATTTGTAAATAAATAAATAGCAAAACTTGTTGTAGGCATGTGCATTTGCTCCATAATCGATTGCTTTGTATAACTATGCTTATGTGAGTGAATTGCTGAAGTTTGATTCTGATATTAACGTCTACTTATTTCATTAACTCATCTGCATGAAGTGTGTATATCAGACGGTTGCAAAGAGATTGATTGGGTGCAGTTTTTGCATGGTGGTTTCATTTTTTATCGAAGAAATTACAAGAAATGTCCACTTTCACATGGTCATTTGTAAAAATATCCAAAATTTGTTCAATGTTCATTTTGCAATATTTTAGATAAATATCCTTGTTAATAATTTATAATTTCACACTAAAAACAAATATGTGCATACAATTAAATATTTTGTTGGTCAATAAAATTTTGACACAACCTCATTTATTTATTTCAAAAGTACACATCAAATCACAATAAATACTATATTTTTCATCAACACAAGTATAAAATATCGAGAACTATATTTCAAATGTCAAAGACTTTATGAAATGTATTCTCATTTTTGGAATAAAATCTCGTTCTAGATAAATGAAGTATTAACATAAATAGGATTCAATTATCAATAACAATTTTTAAAATATCGAGAATGTCATTTTAATGTAGCCTCTCATGGAAGCAAATTCGTGACAAATTGAAAAAACAAAATTTGCTTTATTTTTCCTCAAAGGTATAATAGACAATTTAATACAAAATTTGATCATTTTTGCAAGAGTTATCGAAATTATGTACTTTTTAATTAACAAATATAAAATTAGCCATTTTTGTAAATTCTGCTTTTTTATTTTGCACTGTGGCTTTAGTTCTCAAAATGTCAGCGTTGAAAGGGGCTTTAATTGAAACAATCTCTTTTTAAGGAGAGAAAAAAATGTTCACTTTTCACAATATTGATGAGATGGCCACTTTACCCTTTTTTAGAAAAATTTCATAGACCATGATGATTAGTGTCCAATTTTTTAGACAGAGAGTTTAGACTTTAAAAACAAGCTATTAATAAATATTCTATTACTCATGAGATAGTTCTCTTTCTCCACGTTAGTTCATCGAACTATCTGAAGTTGTAGGAGAAATGATACTTGTACAAGAGAAATGCACGGACAATTTCACATGTGCTGAGACTATTTTAACTATCCTTTTGTTCAAAATCCAATTTAATGTTGTTACGTGGCATTCTTGGTGCTAAGACTATTTTAACTATTCTTTTGTCCAAAATTCAATGAAATGTTGCCACGTGACATCATGTAAACAAATTTGTGCATTTTCCCTACACATATAGCATAGCTCAAACTATAGAATATTCGACACATTATTGCCCAACATTAATCAGCTTTCACAACAATATGCACTGTTTTGCTCAAATCGACATCTAGAGTATTTTAGTTCTTTTCTCGAGAGTGCTAACTTAAGTTTGGAGAGGAGACAATTTGGTCCTCGAGTTTTAACAAACAAAAAAGAGATTAAAAGAAAAAAGAAAATGAAATATAAGTGTTTCAGAAAATTATTTTTCCAATGAAATTAGTAGAAAATAATTTATTTAATTTAGATACCACAACAGAACAGTCAAAAAGACTACATACATGCTTGTCTTGAGAACCTCATGGGTAGAATAAAGTCTTTTTAAGGAAAATGACTACGGAAATACTTTTATCAGCCATGATTTTCCCTCCTTGTACTCACATCTTAGAGTGCAGAGCAGTTTTCATCCTGGATTCTGTCTCGTCTTTTGCCCCTCCCGACCGCAGCCTCTTTAGTTTCTCTTTTACTTTGAAAAGGATGGAATGCACTTCGTCAAAATGAGGTCTTGTTGCATTCTTTGTATCGTTGATCCATTTCAAAACTCTTTTGTGGGGGCCTAATATTCGATCACGATCCTTCTCATTCACAACCTAAATCCAACAAAATAAGTCCACTAAAGTAGATCAGAAGTGGATTCACATAATTCTACAGTTTCGAACATAGAGCATCACTAAACTGAAGAAAAAAATGTGTAAAAAGAAGAATATACATGTTAAGTAAGGTAGATTAGAGAATACGAGAAATAAGAAAAAGAAGATGAGCATTTTTCAATTATACAGAATACAGAATGGCTTGTAGCTTAGAGACTTCTTGTAGGCCACTGTTGAGGATGGCAATATGCTGTTTATTACAGCTTCCACGAGATAGCATTCGGTTTTATGAAGAAGCTGAGCAAGACTTAATAAAAAAAGATCATAAATTGAATTTAACTAATTACATGGACTTTTCATGTGGAAATTATACCGTATTTGCATCAATGAACTTGTACATCTTCATATATGCATTTCGGAAGGTAATAGCTGATACTAGAACTAAAAGAATGCCTAGTATAGCAAACTATGGTATAAGAACATTGCACAACCCTGTCGTACTTTATTTTTCTAACAACCTATTATTGTTGGTCATATCAGCGATGGCAAAAAAATAACATAAATGTTTACCTCAAGCTGCATGATTTCACACACTAAACTAAGATCTGCTATGGATGGTTGTAAGCTTCCAAGCAGAAAACGCCCATTTCCCTTGAGCCAAACAGATTCTATCTTTGCAAGAGACGCTGATAATATTTTCTCACATTCAGCTGCAGCTTTTGGATTCAAAGGCCGCCCAAGTGCAGGTCCAAGAGTAGAGTTGAGGACATATGTTGCTGGAACCAACAGCATGTTTAAGAAAACTAAGGTCCACTAGATAAACGTACTCAAAGAACTGAACATACAAAATTATTATGATTAAACAATTTTCTTTCTTTTTGCACTACCATAGGGCACCTAAAGCATTTATCTCATCAAAAATACAAATGCATAAAATCATTGGTGTGTAAAACCAATTGTAGTTCTTCCTTTGGGACAACCTCATTTAGTTAAAACAGGAGTGTCCTCTAAATTGTTGCTTCATTATTAAACATATCCCATTGCTTCTCTGGAGAGAATGCAAACTTTAACAGCATCATTAACCTATAACAAATCAATGATATGCTAAGCATAGGCATCAATTCGGAACAAAAGAATATTCTAGAGAAAGACAAAAAGCACCTGCACCGTAGCGTAAATTTGAGTGATGCCAGTCTAATACGGAGTGGATCTTTGCTCTTTTGGAAAGGTCAGCAGGATACCTACAACAATAAGGAATTAGGTAGCAGCATATGAAATCTCGCATAAAATATTAGAGAATACATTAGTGCAGATAGGTATCCAGACTTTGGAAAATAATTCCGGAAAAGAGAGCCCCAATTTCAAATTTACTTCACAAGCAAAATTTGGACATTATATGACTGAAGCACCATAGTTGTCTAATCTCGAAATAAAGAAAAGTAGTCAATTCATTCTAGGGGAGACTTTTGCACAATGGTACAATGAGGTGAGAGTGCATCCCGTATAATGATGTGATAAAGCAATACCATGTAGTAAATATATATTACTCCTTATTTATTATATATACTTACACCACATTTTACAATATAAATATATCCAAAGGGCTTATTATTTTGGCAATAGGCCATAGAAACATGAAAAGAAGCATCTAGGGAATGTTATTTTCTGAAAGTATCACATATGTAAACGGTCTACCTTATAGGATAACAAGATGGTTAGTTTTTATTTTTTAAACCTAATCTCTGTAGATTTCTATTCAAGATTCCATGTTTAGGTCTATGCTGTATTTACATAACATATTATTTAGATACAAAAGGTTCTAATGATGATTGATGGAAAAACTAAATCAACTGAACTCACCAGTGATCTGCAACTCCAGGAAATACATAAGCTAGATAGATCATAATTGCATGACTGCAAAACACTTCAAAAATGTGAATGAAGTTGAAAATTGACAAAATTCACATCAACTGCTTCATTGGATAGCATAAGAACGTGATGAATTGCTAAAAGTAACAGTTCGATTATGCAGTACATTATGCTTGCTATATGCATATTAAAGATGAAAAGATACCAATAAGTGTACCATAATCCTTCTGAAACTCGTTTTTAAGATGATGTTTAATTTCAAGATTCAAAAATTAATACCAGTTTAACGTTGCTTTCGGTAGCACTGAGTGAAAATTTTTCTACTTCCAGTCAAGGCCCCAAGTTTGTTCTCAACAACTATCAAAACCTATACAGCATTTCTGAAAAGTAGGTATAAACCAAAGATTATCCAAGTAGAAACACTATTCAATGGGCACAATATAATAAGTGAACAAAGACACAGTATCTTCCCCCAGGACAAAAAATAAAAATAAAAAATTCTCCAATGTTATAGTCCATAAAATAACATAGATATTTGTACCCACTCGAAGTAAGGAACAACGGCATATATGTTTCATCTAGGAATGAGGCCTGAGTACAACTTCTATCCTGCTTCCACAAATTCAACTAAGACATTGATGGTTTTGTTTACAAGCAGCGAGGAAAGAAAAGCATTTTCAGGTAGACCACTACATAGAGAGTACTAGAAATGAGCTATTGCTCATGCCTAAGATAACCCAACAATTGGCACTTGCTAAAAAGGAAATTAGGCACCATTAATCAGAAAAACTGATAATTAACAATGAGCAGTTAGTGACTTTCCAGGATAACACTACAGAACTGGCTATTCACGAAGTTACTATACAAGAAAAACACGTTTTGGTAATTTTCTAATCTCTTATCATTTTTCAAAATCGATTATTCCAACATCAGTAACCAGTATATATAATCCAATGAGCATGTATAACTAAACATACGATAACGGAATCTAAACCTCAATTAAAGATTCTCTTGAATGAAATAAAAGTAAAATTTAAGGGTACCTCTCAAAAAGCTTGAACCTCCCATCAACTATTGCTGGAACTTTCTTCATGGGATTTATTTCTGCCACAAAATCAACACAGAATAACATAAAAGATTATTATTATTATTAT
>CAIGRB010101939.1:0-17295 GCA_903798255.1 Fraxinus quadrangulata | reverse complement strand
CATAGGGAAACACGAAAATTAGACAGAACTTAAGTGGTGCTAAATTCTCGTGCATAACGCTACTAAACTCCAGTCCAATCTTAATAGAACATAGTAACATGGATCAAAACATAACATAGCTGTAGAAATATTACTTACATAAACATTAGCCATCATAAACATAAAGCACAACTTACCTCTTCATTGGACAATTCAAAATGATAAAAGGAGTTATTGTTGAAAAAAGATCATTGAGCCGTGTGTGGAGTTGATTATTCCCGTGCGATTGTATAATTGTACGAACATAAAAATGACGAGAGAAAGAGAAGTGGAAAGACAAAGTTATAGAGATAGAGAGGGAGAGTGTGAATGATTGTTGAGGATAGTTTAGTGTTAGGTTTGTCTCCTATTTATAGGGTAAATTCTTGACCATATGTAGAAAAAGTGAAAGGAAATGACTAGATATTAGGGATGGTAAATGCATAAATGGTGTATTGTCCTTCAAATGGTCAAATTAATACATTTAATCATGTAGTCAAATCAATTACGTTGGCTTAGAATTTGGTGTAGATAATGCATGTGGTAAAATCAATCCTTGATTTGCGTGGTTAAAATCAATTACATTGGCTTGAAATGTGGTGTGAATAATGCATGTGGTCAATGAATCATCCTTAATCAAGACTAATTAGCATATTTACATATTTTTTAAGCATGAATTAATCTAACTTCCAAACTAACTTTTCACTTATGTTCTCAAACTATTGGTCAATAATTAATAAGGTCATTAGACTAGGTCAATTACCAATAAAGTCATTAAACTTTAATAATAGTACACTTAAGCTCTAAATTTAAATCTCACAACTAATAGTAAAAATTTGGGATGTTACATCATCCAACTAGGCTGACAGGCATTTAATACTTCTGACAAGTAGTCACTCTAAAGGCTAGTCTAATCTTTGAAATATAGACTGGTAATTTGACCTTTTAGGTGTCTGCTACAAAGTTGTTACATCAATAAATCGCAAGAATATTTGTACAAAAGATCTGCATGGAAGAAGTGATATAAGAAGATGCTTTCCATTAATTAGGAGGCTAATTGCCTCAGATATTTTCATGCAGTAGATGTAGCACTTCACCTCGACCTTGAAGGATTGGCCTTTCTGGACACCTCGGATGAAGTGATGCATCACCTCGACTATGATTGCACCTCGGCCATGTAGGATAGTGATATGGAGTGTGGACCCGATTGTCTTGCTAGCAAACCCTTCGCGCTTAAATCGCTTTTTTTTTTCAATTCCTAAACAATAGTATTTATTCCTTCATCTCTTTCATCTTCCCTAGACGAGCTTTATTAGTTTTTTTTTTTAAGAAGTCTTTTATTGACTTTAGTTTATTAATTTTTTATTTAAAAAAACATTTCATTTAACTTTAATTTCAAGTTTTTTAAAGATTTTATCTGTTCAAAAGTTAAAAATGATTTTATCTAAATAATTAAATAAGATTTAAGCTATGATGCTAATTACATTATACAAGTATGATATTGAAACTCATTATTTTGTTGCAAACTCTAAAAGCATGTATGAAATTTATATAAATCTATTAAGTAGACATTGTCTAGGTGAAAATTGAAACTATGAAAAATATTATAAGCCTTCCATTTCGAAAACCTAAAAATTATATAATTGACTAATGGTACGAATTATTAAGTAAAAATAGTATTTTATAATTTTAGATATTTGATATGTATTATTTAATTATTAAATGATTTTTAAAATGATTAAAAATTTAAAATAATATTAAAATTAAGAAAACGTTTTTTAATACATAAGCTTGCTTAAACTCGTAAAGGTTGAAATTTCTCTCCAGTACTTAGTCACGCTTTACGTGTTTTAGAATACTAATTGTAACGAGAATGATCAATCGTGTTTCTAAAAAAGAAAAAGAGAAAAAGAAGAAGAATAAATGAAATGTGAATGGTCTTTTGGCTTTCCCCGTGAAAATAGTATTGGAGTTACAGTTGAATAGGCTAACTTTTCAATCTCAACATAAATGCTAATTGCAAGAAAGAAACCTGCAATGAAAAAGGGGGATAGCGGGGGAAATAAAGAAAAAGATTTGAAATGAAATTTACCCCTCAAATATTCAAAAGGACAGTGCACCAAATACGCGGAAATCCTAAATCTCAGCACACTACCGCTCAATACTCTCCACCAGTATCAGATTCAGTATTTTACAATAGAGCGTATGTAATTGTTCATTCATTCAAGAAACCCTCTGATCTTCCCAATTTTTCTCTACAATTTTTTATTCTCATTGTTGTGCTATTAATCGATTATATTCATTTCCCACCCTAAATACTCCCCTTTTCTCATTGCATAAGGTCTTTATATTTTCGATTCAAGGGAGAAAAAAAGAATAAGGATAAACGGAGAGTCAGAGACTGATTCTTGGAACAAAGGTAATATCTTTTTAGCAAAAATATGCTTCCAGTTTTCCATTTTTCAGTTTTAGTGTAGTTTCAAGATTTTACTCATCTGAGGTCCATTTCTTGGATCCTGAAAAACGACCCATGTTGCGGATTTTCTGACTTGTTCTTATGCACTACCTAATTGTTATACTGGAGTTAAATTGAGTTTGGTATGTTTCCTTATTTCCATTCCAATAATATGATTTCTTTTAAGGTTTTCAAATGTATACCCAAGATATGGAAATTTTGACCAAATAATATAACCATGGTCATTACTGGTTTTGAGATTATATTGGGCATAATGTAATCTTTAGTAGTTCGGTGTGATGATTTCAGTTTATTGACTAATTTTCACAGAGATTGGAATTACAAATTATGGGAAGGAGTCTAAGCCCAATACTTCGGAAGGAGTTAGAGAATCTCGACAAGGATGCTGACAGTAGAAGATCAGCCATGAAAGCGTTGAAATCATTTGTGAAAGACTTGGATTCCAAAGCAATACCTCTGTTTCTTGCTCATGTTTCTGAAACTAAAGAAAATGGGACATCGTCTGGCGAGTATACAATTTCACTGTATGAAGTTCTTGCTCGTGTCCATGGACCCAATATAGTCCCTCAAATAGATAACATCATGACTACTATTATCAAGACATTGTCATCAAGTGCAGGATCCTTTGCACTTCACCAAGCTTGCTCAAAGGTTGTTCCAGCCATTGCAAGGTATGCAATTGACCCAACAACAGCAGAGGACAAGAAGAGATACATCATCCACTCTCTGTGCAAACCCCTATCGAATTGTCTTTTGGGTAGCCAAGAGAATCTATCTTCTGGAGCTGCTCTTTGCTTACAGGCACTTGTAGAATCTGATAATTGGCGATTTGCTTCAAATGAGATGGTGAATGAGGTCTGTCAGAGAGTTGCAGGGGCTTTGGAAAAGCATACACAAGCCAATTCACATATGGCCTTAGCGACAGCTTTGGCCAAACACAATAGCTTGACTGTCGAAGCTTATTCAAGACTGTTGATAATGTCAGGATTGCAAATCCTGAATTCTGGTTTTGTAGAGGGAAACTCTCAAAAACAGTTCTCAGCCATTCATATGGTGAGTTCTCTGATGAGATGTCTGGACCCCAAGAGTATATTCTCTGAATTGGATTTGATAATTAAGGAGATGGAGAAGTGCCAGTCTGATCGAATGCCCTTTGTAACTGGGGCTGCTTTTGAAGCACTGCAAACAGCAAAAAGACTATGGGTTGAGAAAGGCTCGAAGCTTGAGAAGGATGTGGGCTCAATCACTGGTTCAAATTTTGAAAGGAGAGAGAACATCAGGAGGAGGAATGTGAGCGGTTCCGGAGGACAATCGTCTCTCACTGCATCACCTGAATCACAAACTGTTGATTCTGCTTTTGAATATGATTGTTTTATGGAATCGCCCATTTCAATGAATCAAGACCCTCAACTCGGGTCTCATGATCATAGGAGTGTGAACCGTAAACTTTGGCAAAGGCATGAGAATGGTGGCTTAGATGTATCTCTTAAAGATGGAATATTTTCAGAGAAAATTCCAAGATGTGCCATCATAAACTCTGAGCATGGTGAATTTTCTGATAAACATGGAGATTATTCTGATACTTTTGCAGGGTTCGTGCCAGGAAGTGTGGAAAATGGATTTATTAGAAGCTCCGCTCCCAGTCCTCAGGTGAGTTTTTCATTTTCAACAGCTACTAAAATACTTGTTTGGATTAGATTTCATGAAGAACCTTAATTTGCTATAACATTTGAAAAATAGAAAAAGCATAGTCTCATTTAGCAAAAAAAAAAATTAAAATATTTTATTTTAGGCTCTAGTGCAACTGTTTGTTTGAATTTTTAACAGTATGTCATGCATCCACCTTCCAGAAGTTACACATTTTAATTAGCAAGAATGCAAATTCAATTGTTTGCATATTCTCTAGCATTTGGATTTAGATTTAGATGGAAACTTTAGAATTATTCTAATGGTCTGATTTAATGCCTTCCTATGATGCATATATGACCTTTTTTCATGCTTCAGAGATCACAGTCTCTCATCAATATCGATAGTGTGAAGATCTTTTCCACTCCAAGAAAGCTCATTCGTTCACTTCAGGATCCAAATGGCATGATCTCAGACTTCTCTGAGAAACAAACCAGAAGGTTTGGAAGTCCGTTCTCGAGTAAATTTGAGTGGACTGCTACATCAAAGCTTGTACAAAATGGCCATGCTCATGGCATGAATTGTTACATCGAAAAGGGCAAAAATTTCTCTCCCAGTAGGGAACAGTTTCATGGTAAATCAGAATCAGTATCTTCAACAGAAGATGTGCTTCTTGATGCGGATTCACAAATGTCCCAAGAGGTAGTTTGTGGAAATCAAACAGGATATCAGAGTGCCAACATTCAAAAAGGTCAAAAAAATACTGGTGGCGGCATTGTGGGATGTCTTCTTTTAGTTCTATTTGCAGTATTTTTATTTTTGTTGGTGTTTAATAATCAGGACAATAGCTCTGTTCTTGTTCCCACCTAAAATGACTTTGCTGAAGTTAATGATTTGATCAATTTCAAAAACCTTGGATCATAGTTTGAGATGCTACACACAAGATTTATGTACTTCAGAAATTTAAATCATATTGAATTGAACTTGATATATTCTGTTTGGTAGGATATTTGGTGTTCCAGTAGCCAGCTTTTTCTCCCTATTGCAAAAGTTCTGTAGATTCTACATATTTAAGAAAGCTAAAATTTCAAGATATTTGGATCATGTGTAAATTTTGCATCTAGATTTTTCTTATTTCTTCAATAGATGATTCTACCTATTGTGTGTTTCGTGATGGTTGGTTGATACTTTTTTTTTATGTACGTTTGCTTTGTTAGTGAAGACTCAACATAGAACTCGATGAATGATTGAAAACATTTTGCATCAAAATAATATAAAGAGTACGGGTAACAAGTGTTTTGTTCTGCCGTTTAATTTTAATTTTTTTAAATTCAATGTTTTAAATGAAAATTTTCACAAAATTTTATTAGTTCTAATTAAAAATGGCAACTAAAATTATTTGAAAAATATGACAAGCAATAAAAATTTTAGTTTACAAAATATATTCGAATAATTTAATTTTTAAAAATAAATAAAAATTAAAAAATATGTTATTGTTTTATTTTAATGAATGTGGGCAATAAAATGAATTATCAAAAATTCAAAAAAAAAAAAATTAAACGAGATAATAAACGGGATGAGAAATTGTTTGGCGAGACGGGGCAGATTGACTCGACCCGTCTCATTGTCATCCCTAACCATCTTGCAAAGCTATGATAGATTTGGAATCAAATTTAGCTTTGGCCTCTAGGCTCTAATATGTTTGCTCTTGGAATCCCAATTGTAGATTGATGTTGAGAACTGTATTGTTATTAATAACATTTAACCCTAAAATTGAATATCTTGTGAAAAATTATGTAGGATTCTCATAATATTTCCAAGCTGAAGACTTCATGGAACTTAAATGGGAGAGAAAAAACATGTTACTTCCACACAATTTGAAAGAATTTACCCTCTTTAAAAAAAATAATAATAATAATAAAAAAAAATTGGACATGGAGAAGACTATGCTTGCATTTCAGAAATTGAGATTGTGTAGATGCTGTCCTCTCCATTCACTTAGTGAGTTTAAGCTTATGGCTTGTAGCAGGGCTGCTTGCACTTGGCATATATAAGAATATTTGCTGTAGCATTTGTGTCTTGACCCAAGACTGAACATGTAAAGTTCATTGAACCCATCTCTTCTCACTACCACGGAGTTTCTCCTACCATGTTAACTCAAAAGGGATAAGTGTTATAGATAGTAAACGGTTCATTATAGATTGATGTCAGGAAAATGTTAACACTTTGCTACATGTAGGTATATTCTTGATCATTTTTATATGCTATTTATATGAACAAGCTTTGCTACGTATATAGGAGAGAGCAGCACATCCAATTTCCTTGTAATATGTCTTCCTTATTGGAATTAAGGCAGTAAATCAATAAGAACGGGCAAAATTCTTTGGTACGAGGTAGGAATTGAACAAGATAGTGAGGCAGCACGATGAGAATATGAAGGAAAAAGGTTAAAATTTGCTTACTCGGTCAATGTCCGTGAAGTTTCAAGGTTCACTGGTATAAACAGATCGTTTGATTTCCCACAAGTGAAGGGATCGTGAACAAGTAATAAAGTAATGAATAGAGTGTCGAACCCACAATAACTATATGTTTCACCGAGTTAAAATTAATTACAACTTTAATCGAATAACAAACAATTTTTGTAATTTTTCTATACTAATTTCTAAATTATCAATTAAACTAGCGAAAGTAAATAAATGTGTTTTCAAATATGTGATACATTACTGAGATGTCGAATTTCCCTTATTATTCCATTTTTAGTGTGACAATTAAAATGAAAATTTGAAATCATTCATGTTGGTCAGTTCCTAATTTAATTGAAAGTCTCTTTCGATAGCAATTAAATATATTTCTATCATGTGATCCTTCTATCTCTTGATAAAAGATGCAACAATTATAAATGCATTAACAAGTACTAGAATACATATTGAAACCATATAAAGTATAGAGGTATATCTATATCATCTATCAAATCTTACAATATTTATTATATTGTGTTTAAATTTTATTATCTCTCTCGATAATAATAAAATTCATTAACAATTCTATTGGTGATCAAGCAATTGTAAATAATAATAAAAACGATAATAAACATCCACAAATCAAACCAAATTAAAGTCAAAATAATTAACTAAAAATTAAAAATATCATAACAACAAGGGTTCTTCTCATCCTAGTAATATATAAAACTAGCCTAACATATCGAACTTACAAGAAATCATATTTAAGTGAAAAGATATAACCTGATTTTTTTTATGAATTGAGAAGATGAAGATGAATTTTGAAATTTTGAATCTCTTCAATAGTTTCTTTTATAAATTTAGCCTAACAAATTGAAATTACAAGAAATAATATTTAAGTGGAAAGATAAAACTCGAATTTTTGATAAATTGAGAAGATGAAGATGAATCTTGAAATCTTGAATCTCTTCAATAGTTTCTTGATGATCTATTCTTGCACCTTTTCTTCTTTGTCCAAAAATCAAGTTTGAATCTTCACTTAATAGAATTCTTACAAATCCCGTTCAATTCTCTCTTAAAAACTTTAAATTTTTTTTCATTTGATGATAATAATTGATGAGTATTGGAGTATAATATGTATATGAGAGGTTTCTAATATGTATTCTGCTGTTAATTATTTGTAAGAGTAGAAAATTGGTTAAAATTGATATTTTGTTGTCTTCGCGCATGAATTTTTTGTCTTTGCACAGTAGTCAGTATTTTGATCATAACTTTATCTCCCAATATTCGATTGAAGCGATTTGAAGAGAGTTAGAAAGCTAACTCAAAGGGTTACAACTTTTCTATAAAAAAAAATTTTCAATTCGGATGTTTACTTTGCTAAAAATGGGTCTCAATGTTCGACTAAAATTTTAAAATATAACTTGTGCGATTGAAAATTGATTTACGATATTATTTTGATTATATTTCATTCCTTTTTTTATTACTTCTAATTGCATCCAATTGTCTTCTAGCAATCTTTAAAGTATCTTCTTGTGGTCCGAATCAACTATTGGATATTTGCAATTTAATCCTCAAACTTTGGACTTCGCCATTTTTCACCAATTTTCGCTCATTTCTTTCAATTCATCGTTCAACCATTAAACTTTACCATATAACATAAAATATAATAATTTAAGATATATTTTATCAAAAGAACTGTCAAATATCATTATTTTAGGCTCTTAATTATCATAAATCTTGTTCATTTCATCTGTCAAATGATTGTAGTTGTTTTTTTCTTCACCCATCAACTCTTTTTCTGTATATATCACCATGCTTTTAAGTCATCATCAGTGTTCTGTTTGAGAAAAAAAAAAATTGAGTGTTGTATGACCACAAAATTTCTTGGAAAACCTGGAGGAATAATGCTAAAATTTGCCAAAATCGGAGGCCTGCTAAAGAAATTTGATCACTCTAGTCCCATTGCATAAGTTGCTTCTTGGGTGCTTACTATAAGATGGCTTATGAGTAACTACATTATGCATAGGGATGAAGCGCATGCATTTGAGACTAGATTCTCTAAGGTTAAAACATATTGTTGTAGATTTATGACGTCTTACCTCCACATTGCCCTCAGAATTTCTGGTAATCAATTTTAACTGCATTTCTCAATAAATGCATTCTCATTAATCTTAGAGATAATTACAGCAGTGGTCCCAAACGTTTGGATTTTTAGAGGACTTTATCTTAACCTTCAGTTTGTGCTAGCGGAGGTCCCAAACCTTTGAAAAATTAGCAGCTGAAGTCCAAATTGATAAAATCGTCAATGTGACCATTAGTTGACCAAAATAATTGGACTTTCACCAATTTTGACCAAATTGAAATGGGGTAAAATGGTAACTTTAGAATTAACAATTTTTTTTTTTCAAATATTATTAACAATAAAAACAATTAAACTAAAAAAAAAAAAATTTGCCCCACCCACAACCCCCACCTTTGTCTTCATCTTCTTCCTCAACCCAAACCCCCACCTCAACATCCAACCAAACACAATTCAAAGCCGCCAACCGCCACCATCAAATCCAAACCCACCGCTACCACCAAACTCGCAATCGACTGGTGGACGGTTACCCTGTTTATCTCAAATTAATCAATTCAATTTTACAAGAAATTATTGGTGAAGAATCCCATCGCACCACTTCTACCACGACAGCAACATAGAACATCCGATCGAGTACTACCAATGTGATGCCTTTTTCCTAGTTGAAACCCTCCAAGCAAATCACGCTATTGCTATAATCGAGATGCACTTTTCCCTTCTTAAAACCAAATGGCATTGTCTTTATGTTTGGTACAGAAAGTCCCCTTTGTGAATCAATGGCTTCTGGCTTGGATCTTGCTAAGAGATCACAAAATTGATCGAAAAATGGATTTTATGAACAAGAAAACATAAATCATATACACCATGGGAGAACATAAATAGATAAGGATCACTCAAGTTGATCTCCTAAAATTCTTGTGACTTTTGGGTTCAATTTAGTGGAGGCGATGGTCTAGTTTAGAAGGAATAAAAATGGAAGGTGATTGTTCGATTTAGTGGAGGTGATTTTGGTTTTTGGTGGCTGTGGGTTTGGTGGTGGCTGACCTTCTGCCTTGTAGCCGAGAGAAGCTAAGGGCCTAAATAAATGTCCTTGGTTACTAGTTTTATGGTAGGAAGAGATATGGATGTTGGTAAGGGGAAACTGTAAGTGTTATTCCTTAGGTTCAATCGATTTTATACATAAATACTTTTAATAAATAATTGATGCATTTTATTTATAGTAGATCTATTATTTAATTGAATTAATATTTCAATAAATTAAATAATATAGTTCATAAATTCAAGCATTGGTAACTTGTTAATCACAAGAAGTTGTAATTGTGAGATATAAATTATATATGATTGAATCTCAAATTATCTGTGGATGTAAGTAATAACTAGATAGATCTATAAGATTGTCTCACTTTTCTAATTTATATAGATAAAATCTTAAGAATATTTTATATGAAGAAAATGAACTAAGAATTCATTGATACACTGATATTAACTTCCAGTCAAACTAGGATGATCACGAATCTCAATCTGGATATGCGTTTAATCATAAAAATGGAATGGTTAGTTAGAAATGTTCTAAACAGAAAATAATCGTTGATTCAATATTAAAAACTCAATACATCATTACTTCAGAAACACCAAAGGTTGTGGTTTTGATCAAAAAGTTCATCAATGAACTTGAAGTAGTTCTTAACATTGTTGATCACATATTTCTGTATTGTGGTAACAATGGAGCCATTACACAAGCAAAGGAACTAAGATCTCATCAATAATCCAAACGTGTGTTAAGGCGATATCATCTTTTTAGATAGATAATATAAAGATATGACGTAAAAAAAGAACGAGTTCTCAGAATTGATAATATTGCATATCCACTGACAAAGATGTGTTGTAGTATAAACATGATCACCATGTAGACTATTATGATATAAGATACATAAGTGATTAGATCTAATACAAGTAGGAGTTTGTAAGTGTTATGGCATACGTCCAATTGAATTTGGATATATCGATGCATTTTATTTATGGCATATCTATTAATTGAATTAATATTATAATAAATTAAATAATAGAGTCCGCAGATTCAAGTGTTAGTAACTTCTTAATCACAATTAGTTGTAATTGTGAGATATAAATTATATAATGGAATTTTAAATTACCTGTGGTCTTAAGTAATAATGAAATATGATATATGATCATATGTGGCATTTCTTACTTTTGAATTAAGTAGTTGATCTCACAAACTAAAGTGTAGTAACACTTAAATGAACACGTGAATATTTTATTATAAAAACAAAACATTGAAGAATTGTTGGAGAGATTCCACATTGATAACCATTTGAGTGTTAGTTGTTAATCTCTAACATTCGGTAGTGAAATTGATCATTCGACTTGAGGTTATCATAATGTCTTATATGAGGACAATCATACTTTTGTGATGTTGGATGTCGCTATGTCGAGTCACTAATATGACATCGTTTGAGTATGTCAAAAATTATATGAAAATTGTGAATGATCAATAGAGGATTCGTCACTCTTAGATAGTAAGAGATTATGATATATATTTTATTCGGTTAAGTTGATAAAGAAATTTTTGGCCAATGTGTACTCATTTTTTATTTATATTAACTTAATAATGGGATGAAAGATATGATCAATAATCAAGATTGACACACTTCATACCTCATAATTAATTGGATCTTATGACAAATGGATTATAATTTCACAGTAAACAAACAAGTTTGATTTTGTCATACCACGTAATATTTTCCGTCACGTATGTTGTCTAATACATTGTTAGATGTCAATTTGGGATGACAAATGTGAATTAATGATAAATTAAAATGGTATTTTAATTTATCTTATTTTGATTAAATCAAGATAATAATTTACATCGTTAGATATCATAATCAAGAACCTAATGAATTGCACACAAAATGAGAAATAGGAGAATGAAATATACTAATTAATTAATTGACAAGTGTGAGACAATTAATTAATTGTGTTATCTATTAATGTGCTAAATTAATTAATCTAATTAATTAATTAATGGATCATGTTTAATTAATTAGACTAATTAATTAAACATTAGATCGGGTTAAATTTAAGTGTCGAGCAGCACACAATTCATAATCTTGCTAGAACAAGAGGAGAAACCATAATTCTCTAATTATCGTTCCTTGTGTGGATTTTCATTTGAGGGTGAACAATTGGACAGCTGTGGATTTTAGATCGTAATTATTTGTGTTCAAGATAAGCAATGGAGTTTGCGAAATTCAACAAAGATAAAAAAATTTATCACTTTCTTTCTAAACACAAAGAAGATCATTGATGAAAATTAAAATATTGTTTAAATTTTACTCTACATGATTAAGTAAATTTTCAATAAAAACATGTGCAAATTACTGTTCATTGTCCACTTACACTGAATTACTCTTTGCTCGATCATGTCCATCCAACACCTACTGGTACATTGCAAAGAGAGAATCGTAAATGGACAAAATTCAGGGAATTGGATATGCTCCTTATCTTCACTGCTTTGCTCAATAATATTTGAGCTGGTTCCTATTAAGAATTAATCAGCTCCACATTAGCTTGAGCTTCAGTCCAGATCATTGGTGATTTAGCAACTCCTTTGCTTTGCTGTCATAACCATTTCTTCTTGCTTGGTTTTTTTTTATCACCAATATGTTGTAGAAAGATTCCAACATGATCCATAAATTGAAGAACTACCTAACAGCTATAGCTTCTAGATTATTCTTGTAGCAATGCAATGTATTGTATATTCAATCAGCTCAATCAATAAATAGTGTAGTCAGTATTATCTTTTTCTTAGTTGTAAATTTAACTTGGTATCAGAGCCAGCCATGGCCAACGCAAGCAATACTCCTCAAAATGCTGATCCTGCAACTGCACCAACATCCCTCTCC
Source organism: Fraxinus quadrangulata (assembly GCA_903798255.1). NCBI lineage: Eukaryota > Viridiplantae > Streptophyta > Magnoliopsida > Lamiales > Oleaceae > Fraxinus > Fraxinus quadrangulata. The sequence continues at coordinate 4,710 of CAIGRB010101939.1, read as the reverse complement.
AGCAACATTGCTGTACCATCACTTGAAAATAATTAGCTCTCACCATTTAGTGTAAACCTGACTCAAACCATGTCTGTGAAGCTGGATAAGAACAATTATCTGCTGTGGAAAAATATGATTCTTCCAATCATTCGAGGGCATAATCTGGAAGGTTATATTCTTGGGACAAAAGTGTGTCCTCAAGAGTTTACTGGTACTCAAATCACTGGTGAAAATGAAACTAGTGTTAAAATGGTGAAAAATCCAGAATTTTATCAATGGATGTCAATAGATCAATTGTTGATGGGGTGACTTTACTCCTCCTTGACTCTAGATATAGCAATGAGAGTGATGGGTGCAGCCAACTCAAATGAACTATGGAATGCCATTGAAGAAAGCTATGGAGTCCAAAATAGATCAAAGATCATCTTTCTTACTGGAGAACTTCAAAAATCAAAGAAAGGAAATATGAGCATAGATCAGTATCTGAACAAGGTGAAACAATTTGCTGATAATCTAGAGATTGCCGGTAAAACCATTACTTATACGGATCTGATCACCAAAGTTTTAGCTGGACTGGATGAAGACTATACGCCAATTGTCAATCAACTCGATAGCAGGGATCACATCTCATGTGAAGAACTTCAATCCACATTAATGACTTATGAAAGTCGACTGGAACACCTCAACTCAATCAGAAATGACATGGCAGGATTAAACCTTGACCAAACCTCGACTAACATCTCTCAGAGATCAAGTTTTGGTCATCATCATTTCAGGTCCAACATGCCAAGTATGGGAGGAAGGTTCACAAACTTCAGCCACTACAGAAGTGGAACAAGAGGTAGAAGCAGGTGAGGAAACTCATTTGGATGAGGAAATACGACATTTTGCCAAGTATGTGGAAAAGTTGGACACAAGGCAAACGTTTGTAATTTTAGATATGATGAAAGATATACTAGCACTTCACCAAATCAGATGATCAACTACAATTCATCACCTGCATCTATCATAGCCTCTCCTAACACGGTGAGTGATCCAACATAGTTTACAGATACAGGAGCTAGGAACCACGTCACCTCTGATAAAGGAAATGCTACTTCAGCTAGTGAGTACACTGGTAAGGAGAAAGTCATGGTGGGAAATGAAAGTAAGTTGAACATTTCACACTTTGGAACCACACACATTTCTGCTCTAAATGACAAAATACTGATGTTGAATAAATTACTACATGTTCCTGAAATAAAGAAAAACCTTGTTAGTGTATCACAACTGACTTCAGACAACCAGGTTTTCATGGAATTTCATCTTAATTGTTGTTTTGTCAAGGACATGTCAACGAAGGAGGTGATGCTACAAGGGAGGCTTAAGGATGGGTTGTATCAACTGGATTTTCCACATCAAAGCATCAGGCAACTTTCTCATCGATCAAGTTTTCCAAATAAGTTCCACTGCAACATTTCCTCTGTTCCTACCAATCAAGAGTCTTCAGTTAATCCCAGTCAAGAGTCCTCTGTTAATTCGAGTCAAGAGTCCTTAAATGTTGATGTATGGCACAAAAGGCTTGGTCATCGATCCAGCCAAGTGATGACTCAAGTATTTAAAGTCTGTAACTTAAAAACTAAAGAAAATGCCATCAAATCATTTTGCAATGCATGTCAACTTGTCAAATCTCACTTGCTACCTTTCTCCCTGTCCTCATTACATGCTAAAACACCTTTAGAACTGGTGTATACTGATATATGGGGACCTGCACCAGTATTGTAAACTTTAGGGTTCAAATACTACATAACCTTCTTAGATGATTATAGCAGGTTCACCTAGATTTATCCCTTAAAAACTGAAATCAGAAGCTTTGAAAACATTCAACCAACTTTAAAAACTTGTTGAAAACAAATTAAACAACAAAATAAAAACTCTGCGGGCTGATTGGGGGGGAGAATACAGAATTTTCTCAAACTTCTTAACACAAGAGGGAATCGAATATAGGCATCCATGCCCTATACTTCAGCCCAAAATGGTAGAATAGAGAGAAATCATAGACATAGAACCGAGACAGGTTTGACATTACTAGCTCAGGCTCAGTTGCCTTTGAAATACTGGTGGGATTCTTTCCATATTGCTACATACCTCATAAATAGACTACCAACACCTATTCTTAAACTAGAATCTCCCTATCAAACTCTATACAAAATGGAACCCAACTATAGAGCCTTTAAGACATTTGGATGTGTCTGCTATCCTTGCTTGAGGCCATACATAAACATAAATTCAGTTTCCATTCAACAAAGTGCATTTTCCTTGGTTATAGTGATGCTCACAAAGGCTACAAATGTTTGAACTCTTCAAGTAAATTGTACATTTCAAGACATGTTGTTTTCAATGAACTTGAGTTTCTCTTTGAGTCTCTATTCAATGTCAAAAATCAATGTCAGTCTGTAGTACCTAAATAATTGTTCCCTATATCCATCGTCCATCTGATCTGAACAATTCTATCACTATTCCAAGTCCCATTAATACAGCCCAGACTAAAGCAACTCATGGCCAGCATCACTTGCTATCTGACTCAAGTGACAATCAACTAAAAAATGATCTTCATAATAATAGTCTTAGTAAGGTTGACAGAATTGAAATTGAAGGCAATTTTGAACCAGAACCAGCATCTGATATACTACAAGATATTGAAAGGGCTGAAAGTACTCAACAGGCAGCTGAAAATCAGATTCAAGAGAGATCAAGGGTTCAAAATCAACATCATATGGTCACTAGGGAAAAGTGGGGATATTCAAACCAAAGGCTCACCTGGCAAAGTCAACTAAAAATGATTCAAACCTATTTGAACCTAAGAATATAAGAGAAGCAATGATGAATGCAGATTGGAAGAAAGTCATGGAAGAAGAATTCAATGCTTTAACAAAGACCAAAACTTGGAAGCTTGTACGTCCATTACCAACTTACAACATAGTGGGAAACAAATGGGTTTCAGGATCAAGCATAACACTGATGGATCAATTCAAAGACTCAAAGCCAGGTTAGTGGCAAAAGGCTTTCATCAAGCCTTTGGAATTGATTACTATGAGACCTTCAGTCCAGTAACTAAACTATCGACTCTACAGATCATACTTACTCTGGCAATTGCAAAAGAATGGATCATCAGACAGGTAGATATAAACAATGCTTTTCTGAATGGAGAATTGGAAGAGACTGTCTACATGAATCAACTAGAAGGTTTTGTAGATGAATCAAAGCCTAATCATGTATGCCCAACTCAAAAAGGCCCTCTATGGATTAAAATAGGCACCTAGGGCCTAGTATGACAAACTAAAACCTAATTTCTTGAGTTGGAAGTTCAAGCAATCTGTGGCTGATACATCTTTGTTCTTTTTCAAGAATGAAAGGCAGGCGACTTTTGCTCTCATTTATGTGGATGATATTGTCATAACAGGCAATGACAAGGACCTAGTACAAGGCTTTATAAGTTCACTTAACAAAAAGTTTTCACTTAAGGATATGGGAAGGTTGCATCATTTTCTTGGAGTTGAAGTAGTGTTGCATGATTCAGGCATTCACCCCACTCAAACAAGATATATCACTGATTTGCTTAAAAGATTTGAGCTGGAAAATTTAAAATGTTCTACACCTATTCCTGCTGGCAAAACCATCTCCAAATCTGATGGTAAAGCGCTAGGTAAACCCTCAACCTACAGGAGTGGAGTACAGTTGGGGCACTGCAATACCTTTCACACACTAGACCAGATATCACATTCACTGTCAATAAATTAAGCCAGTTTCTGCAGTCTCCAACTTCTACTCACTGGCAGACCTTAAAAAGAATGTTAAGATACCTTAAAAGCACTATGAATCATGGTTTATGGATCCAAAGAAGTGACAGGTTAACTCTAAATTGCTACTCGGACGCTGATTGGGGCCTCTTATCCGAATGATAAAAGATCAACAACAGGTTATTGCATCTATTTGGGTGATAACTTGATATCTTGGTCTTCAAAGAAGCAGCATGCAGTGGTTCATTCAAGCACAGAATCTGAATACAGGGCACTTGCTTCAACTGCTTTAGAAGTTGCATGAATTCAGTCATTGTTTCAGGAACTTGAACTTCCATTAGCCGAAATTTCAACTTTGTGGTGTGACAACATGAGTGTAGGAGCTTTGGCTGCCAACCCAGTTTATCTTGCTAGAATGAAGCACATAGAGTTGGACATCCATTTCATCAAAGATAAGGTGCGGGCAAGGAAGCTTGAAGTGAAATATATACCTACCTCAGATCAAATTGCAGACTTGCTGACTAAAGGTCTGAATCACTCAAGGTTTATCTTCTTAAAGGACAAGCTTGGAGTCACTTATGTACCGTCCAGCTTGAAGGGGGTGTTAAGAATTAATCAGCTCCACATCAGCTTGAGCTTCAGTCCAGATCATTGATGATTCAGCAGCTCCTTTGCTTTGCTGTCATAACCGTTTCTTCTTGCTTGTTTTTTTGGACCACCAATATGTTGTAGAAAGATTCCAACATGACCCATAAATTGAGGAACTACCTAACAGCTATAGTTTCTAGATTATTCTTGTAGCAATGCAATGTATTATATATTCAATAAGCTCAATTAATACATAGTGTGGTTCAGTATTATCTTCTCCTTAGTTACAAATTTAACCGTTCCGATTCAAACTTGAAAGATATTTTGGAGTATATCCATCTCTATTATTGTCATCTAGCTT
>CAIGRB010101937.1:21447-32831 GCA_903798255.1 Fraxinus quadrangulata | reverse complement strand
ATATACAAACCTCAATTTTAAAGGTTGAATGAAATGGAAAAATAGTAATCTTTATAAATTATGGGCACCGCAAAATTAAATTGAAGAGATCAATTCGAGAAGGTAGGAAAATTTCAAGTTAATTTTTTGTACAATGTCATTTCACGAAACAATGCTTCCAGGACATAGTGAGTGTAGCCATTCTCTTGCACTTTGCTTTAATGTATGAGGGAATAAGCACAGTTGAAAAGCGTCGGCTGACAAGCCTTCGTGACTGATCATCCTGCAAGCATCAAGAAAGCTTGAATATGTTCGTGAAGATTTTCAGTTGGTCTTCTAGAAAATTTGATGTCCTACTGAAGTAACTTGAAGTATAAATGAACAGTTCGTTCACTCTCAAACACTCTTAGCTTGGATAGTTACACAGGACTTTGCCTATTTGTACTCCATCGACCTTTGGATGGATGGTGAAAATTATTTATATCTAATGGTTGATATTTATTGATTATAACTTTCTATATTATACTTTTGAAAGAACCTTCTCTACAATCTTCTATTTATCTTCAGCATATTTCCTACTCCTTTTCTACATAAATTGTTTTAGAAAATTCATTTGCTTGCAACATCCTATAGTCTTCCTTCAAGAGCCTTCTACAAAATATTTTAAAATTAAGTATTTTCCACAAATGTCTAAATAATTCCATAATGTTTAGACACCTTCCTTATTTCTATAAGGTGTTAACGCCACATGCTTGTGTTGCATGCCGCCCTACTATCAGACAGCATGCTTTATAGTACTCTGTAAGATGTACTCCATACCCAGATTCCATCTTGTGACTCCGTTCCTATCATTGACAATGGGGTGCATAGTCTCACAAGATGTACATACATCTATTGCACATTCATTGTACATCTTTGCATCTTCGATGCAAGATTCAACCGATCTTTTGGGTCTTAGCTTGCATCACTACCAAAGCATTAGACTGTGCTCACTAACCTCAACTATCACTTCAACCTCGAGCCTACGACTCGGGCCCTAGGGTGATTCCACAACACAGATCATAGCTCATTTTTGGTTTTGTAGTACGCACTTAATAATCATCGATGAACAACAACCCTTTCTCAAGGGCTTATAACCCTGAGGTCACCCTACAAGCCTCCAATGAGACCTTCATAGCCTAACCTCTACCTCGATGAGCATCATAATCGAACTACAGGTAAACTCAAGGCATCACCTCGAGCAGGATATAAACACATAATAAATGTCGGACTTCCATAACAACCTAATCCTACTTGGACTCTACTATCAAGGTCCTACTACTTATCAACCAAGGAAGCATACTCTTATCACAACTCAAACATATAATTGTACTAGCACTCTTACGTTCATGAGATCATGTACGATCTACACATATCCTAATAATTGGTAGAGTGACGAGGTCACGCCTTGTTGCCTTTGTTTTAGATACTCGAAAGCTCTACTCATTGTATTCCTGTCTTATTCTCGTGAATGAGCTCATGCAGCCTCAGTATTATGTTTTATAGTATTTAGCAGTTTTAGTTGCATTATTTCTTTGAAAACTTTGACCTTGTTCAACTTTTAATGTAGTCTAAAGGATTTTTTACCTTTGAAATTTAACGAGTATGCTTTGTTCTCATTTAAGTTTGAATAGGGATGACAAAATGTTCCATTCTCACCATGAATTGTCATGCCCTACATGGGGGAGGGATTCCTGGATTAGTCGTAGAATCTACACGGATAGCAGATCATGATCCTCACCCTAATTCTTAATTTTTATTTTTATTTTTAATGTTTTTATGTCGGTCTTTGCTATGCAATTTGAGAACTTTGATTTTTGTAAATGGGGAGCACAATGGATATTTCCTAGTTTTGGGCTAACATGTTGAACTTTGGACATGCTTGAGTCGCGTGCAAATTGAGCTCAAGTTATTTCAAAGTGTTAGCACGTCGGAAAATTGGGTAAAATAGAATTGGAATGGCAACAAAAGAATTTTTTAATGACTCGTAGAATCTTTCCTGCACTTTCAATTTTAGTAAACTTTTTGAACTTTTTTTACCACGTGATGTGTGGAACCAAAATAAAGTTTACAAAATGTTAAAAGAAGAAGATGATGATATTCTTTTTCTATGCATGAATAGTTGCTATTTTCTTTGGACTTAGACATTGACCATCAACTAGTTTAATTCTACATTCTCACACTTCTCAACATATTTTTTACATGAGCTATGATTTGCAAGTTGCATCGATGGTGGGTGATGTCCACTAAGATTCATTTGAAATAGGGATAAATTACACATGCATTTTTATCCACAACCTTTTTTCTTAACTAGTTAACCTCGATCTTTCATTATAGAGATAGTTTGTCCCCCCACTCCCACCCAGTAATAGATTACATAAATGGACATCGTGAATTTGATAAAAATGAGAATTTAACCCTGTATTAAATAAATAAAAAAATGTTAAAAAATCAAAATCATCCTAAGTATAGCAATTACTACTTATTTATTCTTCCACATCTTGACAAAATGATAGAATTGGTTATCACTCCATATGAAATTAGTTTCTTATCAAGAATTGGAAAGATAAGAATTTGAACGAGAGAAGTGTTCTTGGAACTATAGTCCCATCTATGGAGAAGTTGGAATTGAAGATGGAAGGCGAGTTGATTTACTAAGAACTTGACCTCAGAAGATCTCATTGCCAACAACCATTTGTCAACAACTCTCTTACCTATCGCCTCTCTTATTAAATAATATTTTACTCATGTTAATATCGCACACATTTTTTTAAACACAATTTTGATTTGTTTCAACCATCAAAATTCATTGAAGAGAGAGTTGAGGAGGTTCTAGGGTCATGTGATTGTAATTTTACTATCCTTGATGCATAAAGCCTCCAACCTCTGCTCGAAAAGGAACACGTGACAAGGGATTCACAAAACATGTTTTTCCATTACCATACTCATGTGCCAACTTATCATAAGCTTTATAAAAATCGAATGATTTAAAAGCTCCACACTCACAATGAAGAATTCCATTGACGTTGCACCTTCAATTCCTATTACGATAACATCTTCATTCTTTTAGGGGAATTTTAGAACGTATAAATTTACATTCTTAATTTTGTTTATAGATAGAGAGAGTTATGGGGAGCAATGAATAGGGAGAGAAGGGGTAGTAACGTCTTCATTCTTTCAGGAAAATTTTAGAACATACAAATTTTCATTTTTTTTTTTTTTGTTTATAGACAACGAGAGTTGTGGAGGAGATAAGAAAGGCAGGGAAGGGCCTCGATGGTATTTTTGCACTTTCTTTTTCCGTTCTTTGTATATTTATATATTTGTCAGTTTAAATTAGAGGCCAGTTTTCTTTCTTTCTTTCTTTCTTTTGGATCAAATTTAACGTTAGTGGGGAAGTACTATATACCTTAACATGAAAAGTCAGGGCTAAGAATTTCAAGAAAAAAAATTCGATAACACACAAGGGTAAAAACTTGATGACTGTACGTGCAATTTAGCCTTAAAAAAACATGTGGCATTGTACAGAGTTGATTTTCAGTATTTTCACCCCAAACTTTTACGGAATTGAAAGCTACCATTACTACAATTTCGCAAAAGGTTGTATGGAGATGCGGGGGATCGAACCCCGTGCCTCTCGCATGCAAAGCGAGCGCTCTACCATTTGAGCTACATCCCCACTTAGAAAATAATCCTGACAAATATTTTAAATAGTAATTATATTTTACTCTACATATTGAGGAATCGCTTTGATTCTCTGTATCGCAGTTGCAGTGTTTTCCCGCCAATGGCAGCAGCAGCCATGGAAGTAGACTTGGGGAACGAATACGATTCCATCCAAAGAAAACAATCCGTCTACAAATCCTTGGTAAAATATTATAATATAATAATTGTTCTCTGTATAATTCAAAAAAAAAAAAATAGCATTTTTCTTTTCTTTCTTAATGTTTTCGTACTTCTTTCCAATGTTTCTTGCACCAATATGCAGGATGAGAGGTTTGGGATACAGAAGGAGATGTACAAAGGGCAACAGTACAGTCAAATATACTTTGCAAGGCTTCACCTGATGAGAACTATGCTTTATTCTCTCATCCCTAATTGGAAACCCCATCTTCCTGGTATGTCCCTTTTCACCTATCCTTTCTTAATTTCTTGTTGATTTTCAATTAGTTTCAGCACTGACCTTATAATATTACAGTGTGTGTGGGTTTAACATTGGATTTGTTTTCGTAAGGTAGTCAGTGTTGAGGGTTTGTAGTTTGTAGCCATGTAGAAATCTCTCTCTATCTCTCTCTCTCTCTCTCATTCAAATTTCTTGAACCGTTAAGCTTTCGAATTTTTCTCATTTTATTTTATACTGAAATTGATATTAATGATCTTATCATTTAGTCAGTTTGACAGGATCCCCTTAGTACCATTCAGACAAACAAAGAAGAAAAAGGAGGAATAACATAAACAAGGGAAAGGATGCAATTTCTTTACCTTTTCTCATGTATCTGGTTATCTAGTTTAGAGAAACGATGTTCCAAAAACTTTAATGATGTTCTGACATGAGAGATTTTACCAAAAATTTTTAATTTGACGTCCTATCAGTGGAAAATTTTTAAGATCTACACGGGCAACCCTAGAGGTTCTCAGTTTTCTCTCATTCTTTCTGGGCATATTTGAGTTTTCTAGGCATTTAACTGAAATATAAACTGGTATTAACTGTTAATAACTACTATTGACCAGGCCTTTATATTGACGGGTAATTAACTAGGATTTGTGCTCCACAGATTAGTTTTCCATTGACACTTCCATTGTGTTTGCTGCAGTTTGTACTGTTCTTGGATTGGAAGAAGTAAAAGAGTGCATTATTGTTGGAACTATTTACAAGCACATGAAACTCAAACCTTCTATTCTTGATGAGTATTCTAAGGAGGTATTGAGGTTTTCGAATAATAAATTGCACTTCCTCCATTTTTTTGGAGTTCGCGGTTTGAATCTGCATCACCATTAATTATAACTTGTGGGTACAGAGATCTGCAACTCCACTTGTAAAACCCCATAATTTCGTGAGCTCAGATGATTATTTAATTTTGGAAGATGAGAGCGGAAGAATCAAACTTTGTGGCGCTCTACTGCTGCCTTCTGTCTTTGTAACAGGTTTGTGTCTAACTGCTCATTAGTTTTTCTAGTAGGCCATTTTCAAACAGCTCACGTGTCCAAGTTCTATATTATGTCACTTCATCTTAGTCAGTATTTATCACTTTCTATTCACTCGTGGTATTTGATGGGAATACCATCTCGCTCTCTTATCAAGAAATCTTACATTCATTATCAATGTACGAACAACTATCTCTCAAGCCTGTGTTTAGGTTTCAACTCAATGGAAAAAGAAAGTGGAGCACCTAACAATGTTTCTTCAAAAACTAAGAACTACAAGATTACCATTTCATTTTGGCATGATGTGTCCTGACATTATTTAAACAATTATTTATGTGGTCTTAATAGGCACCAACTTGAATTGTCCCCTATCTTTGATCCAATTTGATAACTTCCAAAAGAATTTTCTCCAAGCTATGAAAGTGACTACATGCTGTAAATCACTGCCTACGCACTTTTTTGGAGGAAAATAAGTTGAGATCCAAGTAAACCTTTTTTCCCCTTAAATGATGTTTTTGACAGGGATTGTGGTTGCATTGCATGGAAAAGAAACCGGTGCAGGTGATTTTATGGTTGAAGACATCCTAGAAGCTGGTTTTCCACACCAGATAGAGCACCCACTTGTATCTGGTAGAAGCTGTCTTCCTGACTATTTCTGTATAAAGATTTTATGTAACTAAGTGGTTTTGCTTGTTTTATGCTGCTCTGGCTTTCCACTGTTTGAATTTTCAATGCACTGCCAGTGGATTATCTGATGGAATCATGATTATCTATGGAAACATCAATTAATGTATGGAAGTGCTAGTCAAGATCTTTAGTTCTTATGAAAAAAAATTTCTTGACAGGAGCAAAAGTTGATGACATTATCCCTTGTTTGGCCCTCATTTTTTCTTCAAACTCATTTTCAACCACACATTTCACATAACCGACACATTTCATCAACTTTTATTAAAATTTACTAAAAATTTGATTTTTAGCTAAATCAAACAGGGGCTATATATGATAGCAAAGAAGATGTTTAGGGGTTGGGTTGATAAAAGATTAAACTTGTAGTTAGTAGGCAATATGATTCTTTGAAAACTGGGTAACAGAGCATCCAAGTATCTTGGATTGTCATCATCACAATGTAGTGGTTTGTGCTGTTGAGTGCTAATTTAGGTCTTTATCCATAATTGACTAATTACAAAGTTAACCTCTCTATATTCAGAGATGACAACCTTTACCAAGAAATCCTTTAGAAGAGTTAGAATTAACATCCACCTTGTTTGGTTCTATAAGAAGAAAAATGTAATTTCATGGATGCCCTTTTTTCCAAAAAAAATGAGTACTTGGATTTTGAATCAGATATATGAAATTATTTTGTCTGGTTTGCCCTCTGAAAGTTGCTTAAATTTACTTTCTAGTCCTTCAAGCTATGTCAAAACTTTCGTGTTGAATATAAACAGGTGAAGACAGATATGTTGTTTTTGTGTCGGGATTAAGTGTTGGGGGCAGCTCCTCTAATCCCCTCCAATTTCAGCTTTTTATCGATCATATAACTGGACATCTAGGAGATGAAAAGGTTTAGATACTTCCATCTGCTCTATTTTCCCTATTTTTTATCCTGTTACTCAATTAATGAATCCAATTTATCTAGCATAATTGTATGAATGTGGCTATTCTCAGGAACAAAGTTTTGCAGCTCAAATAGTGCAAGTTGTTATTGCTGGTAATTCTGTTGAATATCCCCGTACACTTCTTAATGGTCAGGTAACAAATTTGATCTCTCTATAGTTCTTTGTACAATGTTCTTTCTGCTAATTTGTTAACCTTTTTTCGTTAAGGACGAGTTTGTACTTCCAAGTGTAATAATTTATTTATTTGAAAATTGGGGATCTAACCCATGATCATGCATTTATTCAATTTGTTGGGGCAAGCAATTATTCAATTTGGTTGGGCAAGCATACCATCCTCAGATTCACTTTACTTACAGTTTTACAAATGCAAGGACCAATTTTTTCTTAGACATCAGTGGAACTTTCTTGGGACGAGACTTGAAAAAAACTCCCTTGGGTTATTCCATTTTAACTCTCATGATGTGTGTTTCATTTTTATTTTTGGTTATGGGATTGAAAGATAGCATGCTATATAATTATTTATGAAACCATTGCAGATATTATGTGGCTTATTGCAAAACATCCAGTAGACATTATATTAGTTTCTTCTTTTGAAGTATGATGCCCTTTGTTTTCGGTTTCTTATGTCTAATCCGCATGCAGACTAATAACTCATGTCTGCATTAGTTTTGGGCTTTTGCAAAACATCCAGTACCACTGATGATCAGTGTAATGACTGGGTTTTGGGCCTTTTTACTTAAAGTGCCAACATTTATTAACTATCTCGTGGGCTTTCAGTATCTACAGCCTAATGAATGTTTGGTTTCTTGAAGATAGGTAGTCTGTTATCTTATTGGAATCTTCCATTACACATGTCATTTATTAATCTTCCTTTGTGACAACTTTATGATTGTTGTAGAATTTAAATTCCAAGGATCAGTCAAGATTATCTGAACCAATAAAAGAGCTTGATATCCTTTTGACCCAGGTAATACCACGAGTATGCTTCCACTTAGATTCCAATATGAACTATGATGTCGATATCTAAAATAAAGTGCAGATTGCTGCTGGCATACCTTTGGACATCATGCCAGGACCCGATGACCCTGCAAATTTCTCCTTACCACAACAGGTTTCTATTACACATATGAAATCCTGGAAAATATGACTTTTACATTTAGCTGATCTGTTGTTAACTTCTAGTGTTTGTTTTGTTTTGTTTTTCCCCTCTCTTTCTTTTTAAGGCTTTGCATAGATGTCTTTTTCCTGGATCGTCAGCTTTTAACACTTTCAGATCCTGTAGTAACCCTCATTCCTTTGAACTGGACAATGTGAGGTAAAATATTTCATTTGAGCTTAGAGTTCGCTAGAATTTAATAAACAACACTATTCTCGTGTTTGTTCAGCTTTCTTGGAACGTCAGGCCAGAACATAGATGATCTTGAGAAACATTCTGATGCAAATGATAAACTTGAATTCATGGAAAGGACGTTGAGATGGAGGCATCTAGCACCAACAGCCCCAAATACTCTAGGTTAAATATGATTTTCTGCTGCATTTACATTTTTTTTTTTTAACTTTTGGTTATTCTTTCCCACCCTTATGCTAGAATATGAAACAATGTCAAAAATCGAGTAAAGTATGCTACTAAATGGCTTTTAGAACTTTTCTTCTAGTGAATGGCTAATCAAAATCCATCAATTACTAAGCCTCTGTTTGGCAAATTTATAAATGGTTTCTATAGAGGAATAGAGTGGGTCCCACAAATATGTGGATTATAATGAGTAGTAGTTATGAATGTGTGGCGGAAATCAATGTTTAGCTTTGATTGAATTTTAAACCATTTATAAATTTGTATCCAAAAGGAGGCTGCATAAGTGACTGAGACAGTTTAATAAAAAATCAGTAAAATAATAAAGCATCTTTTAAATTACTGAAAATGTTATGGGATTTGATTGATTATATATTCAACTCATGAGTGTGCGTGAACTTCTTCTGTTTGCCCTAGTCAGTGCCAATCCTCTTTTTTTGCAGGGTGTTATCCCTTCACTGATAGGGATCCATTTTTCATTGAAACCTGTCCTCATGTCTACTTTGTTGGTAATCAGGAGAAATATCAGAGTCGCTTGATCAAGGGTACATTTTAAAAGTTTCTACTTACCATCTGGATTATTGCTTGCGTTTTAACTTACTGCAGAGAAATATAAATGGTAGCACTAAACTGTAGGGTCAGAGGGGCAGGTTGTAAGACTCATTTGCATTCCCAGATTTGTTGAAACAGGAACTGCTGTGGTGGTAAGATTTTGCAATCTGTACTTGCCATATGCATACTGTAAAAAGTTACATCTCAATAGAAAGCGTACTTGACTGTGTAAGAATGCTCCATTCTTTGTGTTGCATTGGAACTTCCAACATCCAATAAAAACTTTTTGCTCGAAATATATTAAAAGTGTTCCCACTGAAAGATTTTCTTCCAAGTGGACTTTCTGGACTTATCCTGGAGTTAAAGTTAGATGTGCTGAGAAATAAATTGTATGTGTTGAAACGGTTTGGTATAAACACTGGAGAGAAGAGGATAATCACCTTCCTCTCCATTACTTTCATTATATAGAAAAAGGCAAGAGTACATGTATGAAACTTAGTACGAGTATGGAAACACAATAAGCTAAAATTACTCTCTGCCTAAAATACGTGACTGATTGATTTACTTCCTTAACACTTAAACTGGAGCATATATATCATATAAGCCCAGCTTGGAACAAGAATACTTCAACCAATTACCATTCAACGACTTCGTAAACACATCAGCAAGCTAGTCTCCGGTCTTCACAAATGGTGTACATATATCACCACTCACTATTTTGTCCCAGACAAAGTTACAACTAACTTCAGTATGCTTGGTTTTCTTATGAAAGACTGGATTTGATGTAACATGTAGAGCAGTCTGATTATCAAAGAAAATTAAAAAAATTGCGTAGCTTCAATAAGTTTGTTTTAGTGTTGAGAAGAAGAGCAGTTTTTATTTTTAACTGATATCCTTGCTGGCCGTCAGGCCTTGGATGATCATTCACTCTGATTTTTACTTGAGATTGCCTGTTGACATTCTGACCAAATGCACAAGTTGTATTCCTCCTTTTGATGCAGTTGAACATGAGAAATCTTGAATGCCATACACTCAGTTTTGGGACTGAATTCAGTGCATAATTAGAAGGTACGAGTTTATTCATATTTTACTATCTATTGCAGAGCTACTATAAACTTCTATTCGTGATCATGGTAGACATTATTAAAGACAAGACTTAAATGATACATGTGTCCCATTGTAACAGCTTAAGCTTTGAGATTAAATTATTCAACATGGTAGGCAAAGGTCCTAAATTCAAATCTCCTGCCACCTGTTTACTAAAATTTTGCATGTGTTAGGCTTTGATGGGAAAAGAATGAACCATGCCTACACATGAGGGGGTGTGTTGAAGACAATTTAAATGACACATTCTCTATGTAGTTTCCGTTTCTTTTGGTCTACTTGTCTTTTCTTATTTTGTTTAGGGGCATTGATGATCCCTGGTCATATGAATAAGATTACTATATTAGTTTTAAGAACAACTTAAGTGAATATATAATAAATGGAATTATTAGTTACTTGAAACTGTCTTGATATCCTTGAAATGGAAAGTGCTACTACTGAATTTCTTCGATATCTTAGGACTTGCAGTTTGACAGGTTGTGGGCTTGTGGCAGCTGCATAATCACAAGGGTTGGTTTGCATCTCAGAAGCAATCAAGGCTTTAGCTGTTTCCAAAATAACGATTACAGGAATGGTGAAAGCTGTGAAATATGGAGCCCGAAATCCCAGCAACATATAATCTTAAGTTTATTTACTAATCAATCTGTATGCAAGAAAGAGCTTTGAATATTGGATAATATTTGAATTATTGGATGTCATAATCATACACTAATTTGCAAATTAATCTGGTTCGGGTCGGTTGCATCAGTAAGAAATTGTCAAAGATGTTAAATAATAGTGTTTGTTATTGCTTAAACCATATTGTTGTTATGTATATCCTTTTGCTGTTGGATTGATTCTCTCATCCTGCCACCAACCACACATTTTGAACAATCATGCTACATGTACATTATTTTTATATCATTTTTGACATTGTATCACGTGGTGATACATGATTGAACAATTTTAAAAGGAAAAATATTTTTCCACCCAACATTTTTTGAACTCCCACACAATGTTAAAGAAGAGGTGACCTATGTATAATGGAATATACACCTAGCATAATTCCATTATGAATGTATATTAATTTACTCTAAAAAATACTTCTAAAGCTTATGACTTAAAACAAAATACTTATATTGTTAAAAAGAATAAATTTTGATAAAAACATAGGATGCTATTATTAAGTATTAATTTCTTAGTACAAAATAAACTTTCATGGTTATAAATATTCAAGTCACTTTTTATTTAGTAGAAATTACATCTACTAAGACATTTCAACTTCACAATTCAAAAATAAAATTTACAAGTTTTTTATTCAAAACTCAGATTATAATTAATTATTTAATATTTCTATTCTTTAATATTAATAATATTATAAAATAAAATAAATCTACAAA
>CAIGRB010101934.1:12086-30027 GCA_903798255.1 Fraxinus quadrangulata | reverse complement strand
AATTACACCATAAGTAGTCTTTACTCCCTGTGGGATAACTCATTCTCATCACACTTATTACTTGCACAACGAACCCGTACACTTGCGGGATTTATTCGGACAGTCTTCTTTGTTGCTCCACCGTTGGTTTGCACTCTTCCTCTAGCAAAATTCGGTGCATACAAATAGAAGGGCTAATTCCCTTGATATTTGCGAGTGTCCACCCAGTTGCGGCCTTATGTTTTCTAAGCACTCTCAACAACTTTTCCTCTTCTTCATTGGAAAGCTTGGATGAAATAATTACCGGAAGACTAGATGATTCACCAAGATATACATACTGAAGATGTTTAGGTAAGGGCTTAAGCTCCAATGTGGGAGGTTTCTCAATAGATGGAAGGGACCATGAGGTTCCATGTCCCAAATCTTCAAAATATTTTCTGTTGTTAGGACTAAAAGAATCCTTCCACAAGGCATATTCTAACACTTCCGGATCCTCTACCATAGTCAGATTGGGACTAACCAAACAGGCTTCTAACGATTCCTTTTGTTGATTAAATACTTCAGTAACAAAAGAGTCGGTTGCTTGGATGTTGAAATAACTCTCAATTGTATCCGAATACTTGATGGCATTAAAAACATTGAAGGTTACCTCATCCTCTTGTACCCTCAACCGCAATTTCCCCCTTTGGACATCAATTAGAGCTCGGCCAGTGCCTAAGAATGGTCTGCTGAGAATGATGGGAATTTCTCTATCCTCCTCCATGTCTAGAATAAGGAAGTCAGATGGAAGAATAAACTTGTCCACCTTGACAAGCACATCTTCAATAATTCCTCGTGGGTGTTTTATGGAGCGATCCGCTAATTGCAAGGTCTCGCCTCACCTAATCTAAGTTTCCTGAAAATAGACAAAGGTATGAGATTAATACTTGCACCTAAGTCACATAAAGGTCATTCAAAAACAGAATTTCAAATTGAACAAGGGATAGTGAAACTCCCTAGATCCTTGAGCTTTGAAGGCAATTTCTTTTGTAGGATTGCACTACATTGTTCAATGAGAGCTACCGTTTCATACTCTTCCAATCTCCTCTTATTTGACAAGATGTCCTTCATAAATTTCACATAGCTTTGCATCTGTTCGAGAGCTTCTGCAAAAAGTATGTTAATATGCAATTTTTAAAAAACATCTAGAAATTTAGAAAATTGCTTATCAAGCTTATTTGTTTTGAGTCGTTGAAGTAATGGAACTCTTGGTGCTGGATCCTGTGGTGGGTTTGGTTGATTTTCGAAAATCTCCTTGATAAGCGGTGGTTTGTGAAGTTGCACCTCTTGATCTTCTTTTTCAAAATTTTCACACGTAGTTGGAGTTTCTAACTCTTTCCCACTTCTCAAAGTGATCGCCTTGCACTGTTCCTTTGGATTCACTTTAGTCTTGCTAGGCAAATTACCTTGTTGTCTCATAGTTAGCATATTGGCCAATTGACCAACCTGGACTTTTAAATTCTGAATCAAAGCTCCTTGATTATGAAAATTGGTCTTAGTCTCTATTATGAATTGGTTCGTATTAGTTGCCAATTGTACCATTGTTTCTTCAAGTGTTGACTTCTCTTTCGGTCGGTCACTAGATGACGGACTTGGTGGAGGCTTCAATATATTCTGATTATTCCATGAAAAATGAGGATGGTTTCTCCATTTGGGGTTATATGTTGCAATGTATGGATTGTTTTTCCTATTGTAATTTGCAATAAAGTGTGCTTTCTCTGCTTGTGATTGATGGAAGGGATTTCCCACTTGACATTTTTCACTAGGATGTTTTCCATGACAAAGATCACAAACTAGTGGTGTCAAGTGAATGACATTTGCTATCAATTGGTTAGCTTTCAATTGTTGAGTAAGATTACGGACTAGAGCTGTCAAGGTAGTGATAGCTTCAATCTCATGTAGCCTTCTTCGGTAAAATTCTCTCACTCAGCCATTGATAGTTATTCATCAACATCTCATCCAACAGATAATATGCATCATCTAGGGATTTGCCCATAAAAGCTCCTCCTGAAGTGGCATCTATTAGAGTTCTTGTAGAGGTGGCAAGTCCATAATAGAAGTTTTGAACTTGCATCTACTTCGACAATCTATGGTGAGGGCATCACCTAAGTCTTTATATCGCTCCCAAGCCTCATAAACTGATTCGCCTTCATTTTGAGCAAAAATTTGAGATCTCATTGCGGATCTTTGCTGTCTTGGCTGGTGGAAAAAAATTAGCAAGAAACTTCTGAGCTAAATCTTCCCAACTAGTGATTGAGTCCGCAGGCATTGAATTTAGCCAATTTTTTGCTCTGTCTCGAAGAGAGAAAGGAAATAACCAGAAGTGAATGGCATCATCAGTAACACCATTTTGCTTAAAGGTATCGTCAACTTCCAGAAAACTTGCTATATGGGCATTGGGGTCATCACTTGGAAATCCATGGAATTGAACTGATGTTTGAATCATTTGTAGGATAGTCGGGTTAATCTCAAAGTTGGCTGCAATACCAGGCTTCCTGATAACTGAATTGATTCCTGTGACCTGTGGTAGAGTAAAATCCCTTAGAGCTCGTCACGTCTTGGATTCTTGTTTTCTGCCACGGTGTTTGATTTTTTTTTGAGCTTCTCACTTCTTCTTCCTTGGTCCCTTTGCAGTTTTCTCAATTTCTGGATCACAAGATAGTATTTCCAAATTGCATCTCATATACTAAGCAAAATCCTGGAAATAAAAGGCAAAACAAATCAAATTAGATCAAAAACTTGTTGGTTGAGCTCGCAAGTGCATGAATCGTAACAAATAATAAAGTGAATGAGCAAGAGTATTGTCCCACAAGGAATGAAAAAATTACAAATAAGTATCAAAATTTATTAAACGATGATCTATTTGACAATTTGAATATAAATGAATTGTTGGACCAGAAAGTTTAAAATAACAAGATTTGAACAAGCAAGATAAAATCAAGAAAACAAGATTCTAGAGTTTTCGATTCACCATAACTAATCATATGCGAATATCCTAATTGAATTAATTATAAGTGTTCCCTAATGTTGATAATTGAGTCTCTCTAATTTTTTCATTAATCTTTCTCAAGCAACAACGAAATATCTCAACAAGAAAATTTTCTACATCTCCGTCAAAATTCTAACCCCGTCAAAATTCATTAAAAATAAAAAGAAACTCATAAAGATTACTAGATATTTCTATCCTATGGAGTCCCTAGTAACTCAAACATAGACTGAAACAATTATTACTTCTCTGTCACAATTTGAATCCCAACTCATGTGAACGATGATCAGTCATTCACAAGCATTAAGTCCAGAATGAGATACTCAACAATCAGAACCAATACTAATTAATTCAATCAAAGAAAGATTCACATAATCATAGTTAGGCTATATCGCAAACCCTAGAAAATAGAAATTATTTCATGCTAAAATTGAAGAAAAGTTTAATAAAATAGTTTGACATCAAGAACTTGAAAGAGGTTTGGAAGTAAAAACTCAAAAATTCTACTTCCCATGTTATGGTGTCCCTTCCAGCCTCTGTCCTTCGAAAATGCCCTCTTCCTATCTTCTCTTGTTGCCTTTTATCCCCCCTCAATTCTACAGATTTTCAGCCTTACATTGTGGGCCATTTTTGGCTAGGAAAATGTGGAAATTTCAAAATTTGTATTTCAGGAGAAATTTTAGCACGTTAAATTAGTTTTCCAAAGCCTATTGAATCAGCTCAATATGATGTTGGATGAGGGAAATATGGTGAGAATACTAAAGACAATGCAAAGACACTTCAAAATTTGGGATAATTTTAACCCCACAGTCTTCCAGCTATTTGCTCCCTTCATGCCGCCTTTCTTTTCTTTTGATTGAGCTGGGTCAAGCCCACTTGAAATGAGTCTCATCTTTTGGGCATTGAGCTTTATTATACCTGGCTTCATTTCTGCAGTAAAATTATTAAAACCACAATTAGGATTGGTCATTGTTCAACTATAGAAAAATATCATTAACAATCCCAAATATACTTATGTATTAGCAAATAATAATGAACAATCAGCATTAAAAATGTAATCTTATACACTCTATAAATAATTTCCGCTTGAAGTTGTTCTCGGGTAAACTAAAATTACGATGGTTGAGACCATTAATTAATTCAGTTATTTATTAATTTAAGTATTAATACCATTTTCAAGGTAAAGTCTACTGTTCTAGGATAAGTAATGCTATTTATCTAGACTCGTGATCATATTCATTTATTTGTCGTCGTAAATGGAACTAAGATCCTTACATTAAATACAACTAAACATTTGTTGATAATTAGTTTAAAGTGAATCAAACAAATAATTAAACATGCTATATAAAGAACTTGAGTCTTTTGTGCACTAACATGGGACTAAATATGTATAAAATTATTGTCGATGTTGAAAACACCAATTTTGTTATTTGACAATTAGTAGGCTTGTTCCAAATTGAAATTATATTTGCTAAAATCCTACTAGTATACGATATCGAAACAAATAATAAGGAGTAAGTATGATATCTTTATTGACGATTTATTGAAAAAAGCTAATTAAACTTACAACTATCTAAATTATACCTCTTAATCTAAACTAATCTTGAATCGATTATGAATACTCAACCAATGAAAGCTTCTAGGACTTCGAATCCTCCTATATTTTTCATTCAAATATCATTAAAAGTATTTGACAACACTTATTTGGACTTGAAGATTAACATCCAATTGCACTAGAAGCATTCACTTGTAAAATTAATGATATGGCTAGAAATGCCCTAGGTTTGAACATGGGTTGATATGCAGCACACGACAAGAGTAGAGTGGTGGTAAACGTTAGTAGGAATTTAGGTCATTGGACAAGAGTGATGAGTGGGCTTAGATTTCGGAATGCCAAAGTTTTTTTTGTTTTCAAATTTTAATTCTTTATCTTTAACTTTGTCTTTTTCTTTTTTAACTTATTTTAAGTTTAATAAACTTATGGTTTTTTTTTCAATGAAATAATTGACTTGCAGTATAAATAGATGGATTTGTTACGCCTCTCTACACGAGGACTTCCACGTGGCCTCAACTCTCCTAAGTGGCAAACAGTCCGACGGTCCCATACCCTGTACATTAACATGAGGCGAAACTAGACCAACCCTCAAGTGTAGACGACTCGTTTGCTTCTGCGAAATGAAGCTAGGTCTATCCCATTACAAGCGGATCCCATAGAAATAGTCAGTCTAGGATAAGGCGATGAAGAGATCCTAAACGGATCACTGTAATTGACAAGACAACTCACTGTCACTACCGTCGCCGCCACCGTCGATAGCCTATTTGATCAAGTCCAAGGCCGCAAGCTTGGTCTTATGGATACAAAAATGGTATTAGCATTTAAGATCGTGATTGATTGATGTCTAGGATAAGAAAGGTCAATCACTTGGATGAGGCCACGTGCATTGTTATCCTATGGCCTTCATTTGCCCTGTCCAAGTATAAAAGCTTACACTTAGTACCATTTAAAGGTAATGCAAGTTTAGACTCTCAAAGCTATAATCTTGCTACCATATCTTTTATTTGTTTCTCCTCAATGCAGACCCTTTTTTATTATATTGGAATGATCGTGGCCACCTTGTGACTAACGATTTATCCACGTATGTGGGAACCAAGTTTCCATGGACGTGAGAGGCTTTGGGATCTGTTGGGCACATCAGCGTTGTATTTTTTGGGATCAACAGACTGGGGCCTTCTGTGGGAAATTCGACACTATAAAGTGTTCTTGTGGTAAAAGCCTTACAAAGTAAGCAGAACCTTGAAGAAAAGCTTGGTTCTTGAAGAAAGAACCATTGCAGAAAGGGAGCACTTAAAAACCTATCATTAGCTCAAAGTCGTTACACGTTATGAGCTCCAACCACTAGTGCTCGCAAGGCGAAATAGACTGCTAGAGGCTTCTAAAGAAGAAGTCCTCCGAACAAATGTGAATATACATCACCCCCACCACCAGCATAGGCGAGACGACACCATAGTACGTTTAGCTGGGGAAATGGGGGAGATGGCTGCAAACATAAGGAACATGGACCAGCAAAATGCTACCATGTAACAGCTGCTTATGCAAATGTACCAGTAGGCAGGGTATCAAATGCCCCAACATGGGATGTTTCCTCAAGAAGGCGAGGAAAACGACACAAGAACTTATCCCTAAACGTATAGAAATGAGCTCAGCTCAGTGGAAAAGGAAGTGGAAATGGATAGTTTCGCAAATTATGCCACTAGCCGACCCGATAATAATGTGACACATGAGGATAACTTTCTCCCTAGAATACGCTCAAGAACATGGACCCCATCCACCAGTGTTTTTGGCATGATCGGATTTTCAATACCTAGAAATAGGTCTCATCAGTTACCCCCCATCCAAAGAGGATCAGAGTGCAATCAGGGATATGGATCTTAGAGAGTTGCCCCTTCTTTCCCTCCTAGAAATAGGCGGGAGAGAAGAGATGCTGTGAACTTAAGAAATCAAGTGGAAACTTCGTGAACCCTCGTTACCAAGCTGAGGATGATGATTCAGATGACCCATCCAGATCTTTTGAATTGGACAATGATGACGAAAGTCTCCCATTTTCCTAGGAGTTGAGAAGCACC
Source organism: Fraxinus quadrangulata (assembly GCA_903798255.1). Classification (NCBI taxonomy): domain Eukaryota; kingdom Viridiplantae; phylum Streptophyta; class Magnoliopsida; order Lamiales; family Oleaceae; genus Fraxinus; species Fraxinus quadrangulata. The sequence goes on along the minus strand of CAIGRB010101934.1, from coordinate 23,399 downwards.
CCCATACCAGATCACTTCGTGCCACCAAAATTCTCAAATATGAAGGAAAAGGCAACCCAGTGAAGTACCTTAACAATTACATGACCCATATGTCTTTTAGAAGAGCCTCGCCAGTGCTAAAGTACAACTTTACATCTTACATTGGTTGGGGCTGTTGAAATTTGGTATAGTCGCATTTTAGCTAGCAGCATCAGCAGTTGGCCAAATCTGAAGAAGGCCTTCTGAACCAGTATTTGTCTAGTAAAGAAGGAAAAGCCCTAATCCAAAGGCTGTAGGAGATGAGGTAGCAGACATGTAAAACTTTGAAAGGCTACCTGGCTCGATTTATGAATGAAATGACATATTGCGAGCAGGTCATGGATAGGGAGGCCCTTTCAGCTCTAAAAGGAGGCCTCAACATGAATACCCTCTTTTGGAAAGACGTGCGAAACAAGAGTCCCACATCCTACGATACCTTGGTGGAAATGAAGAAGAGTAAAATTGTTAATAATGAGTTGATTGATCATCGCAATCGAATATCATTGGGACTCCCACTGCCTTAGAGGCAGCAACGAGGTCTTGTATCACATGTGGTGAACCAGCAATAGATCCAAGCAGGACATACCATCGCCCCACATTACAGGCAGTGCCCTAATAGGCATATGAAGAGGGCGGATCTGATGTCCAAAGACAATCAAATCAATCCAGGGAAAGAGGTACGAGAAGGAAAAAAGATTTAGAAATAGGCAATATTGTACCTACCAATGAATCAACAGCCACAACACTGAAAATTACTTGTCCAGACCATACTATGAGGAGCTATTAGGCTTCCATGTTGAGGGGAGAAACACGTACCAAGTATAATGGAATGCGTCTCAACCTAGACATGAACAAGAACATAGATGCAACGAGGCGAGACGATATCACAAATATGAATCGCCTAGACGAGGACTAGAGGAGGAAAGAAATAGGCCAAAGGTCGGTCGAAGGCTAAGAATATAACCCCCCACCGATGTAGATAATGTCCCCATCAGGGAGATTAACACGATTATTTGTTGCCCACATGTGGGGGTGAATCAAGGCATACTCAAAGAAGTTATGCGAAAGAAGCCAAGGGCCCCATATGACAAACTACTTGGTCAACAGCACTCCTTATGGATCTGGAAACACCCCCATCAAACCTTGATGTAGAAAGATGCCATTGAGGTTCATTATCCCTAGTGCAACACCTTGGTGGTAAGAGCCATCATCGTAGCCAGAAACGGGCTCAAATGCATGCGGTGGACAACGGGAGTTCTGTCAACATCCTATTCGGAATCACCTATGATAAAATGGTGATAGGTCATGAGCTCACCCCCATGATAACCCCCATGTATGGTTTTACCGACGACAACAATGTTCCTATATGGAGAATCATGCTGTCAGTGGAAATGGGAGCACCTTTACTTTTTGTCTATCCTTTCATGGAATTTCTCATTGTAGATCACCCATCTGCCTATCATGGAGTGTTGGGGCGACCTGCTCTGAAAGATCTTTGAGCTGTTATATCCATACACCACTTGTGTGTGAAGTTTTCCACTAAAAGAGGAATTGCTAGGGTGCGACGGGATTAGGTGGGTTCGAGAGAATGTTAACTCAAATCCTTGAGAAAGTCTGAGCCCTACAGCATAAATATGATTTTATTGGACATTAGGTTGAGGCTCAAAGGCTTCCTGCTCAACAACTTAGACATGTTTGCATGGATGTATGAAGATACGGTGGGAATCGACCCTAAAGTCAGCTACCACTGTCTTAATGTAGACCCCAAATTCACCTCTCATAGATAAAAGAAAAGAGCCTTAAATTCGAAATGATACGAAGCCCTAAAAGAGAAAGTGGAAAAACTTATATCCAATAAGTTCATTAGGGAAGCAGTGTATCCAAGGTAGATCTCCAACCCAGTTTTGGTGAAGAAGCCCAATAGCAAGATGAGGGTTTGCATAGATTTCTCCGACCTCAACTAAGCGTGCCCAAAGGATACCTTCTCGCTTCCGATGATTGACCAGCTGGTTGACTCCACTGCAGGGCTTGACCTCTTGAGCTTCATGGATACATAGTCAGGGTACAACCAAATCCCCATGCATCTCGCTGATGAAGAGAACTCCTTTTTCATCACTAATAAAGGCCCCTACTACTACAAAGCGATGCCATTGGCTTGAAAAATGCAGAGGCTACCTACCAGCGGCTAGTCAATAAGATGTTTGTTGACCTCATAGGCAAAATGATGGAGGTATACATTGTTGACATACTAGTAAAGAGCATAAAGATTGCAAACCACATCAAGCACCTAGAGGCCACTTTCAAAATCTTAAGGAAATACCAGATGAAGTTGAACATGTTAAAGTACATTTTTAGCATGGCATTCGAAAAACAAGTTGAAGTTGAACTTTCTTATCGTGTTGACCTACAAACAAAGGACGACCGTATTAGCAGCTATCCTAAAAACCAACAAAACCACTAAGTGAATGATTAGAAACTACTTTTACCTTTAGTAGCCTTCAACTGATGTGTAACGAAGAGATTTCTCTTTCCAAGCACGTTTTTTAAATTCTTGTCTCTCTGAGGGCAGGTCATAAATTACCTTAATAATTGTCCACTTAGAAGGTTCGAGCTCCAACTGGTCGACGCAACTTGATAAAGAGTACAATTAGAAGTAAAAAACAAAAAGGAACAAAGAGGCATAAAACAAGTTATCTCAGCCAAAGCTAGACTCACTGTACTAATGGTATTGGGTTGGCACAATTATCTCCAGGACCGCATCTTTCTCCACTATTTACCAGCGACCCCTAATCAAGAACCACAAAAATTTCCAGTTCTTAATGGAGGTCAGAGTTCCCTAGATGAAAGGAGCCCATGAGTTCATGCAATACCATCCCTTACAATCACTCCCTCTACTAGAGGCTCGAGGTAGAAAAATGGTTTGGAAAACATTATGCAATACTACCCCTTACAATCACTCTCTCTACTAGAGGCTCGAGGTAGAAAAAGGGGTTGGAAAATATGGGAAGGCATGTCATAACCAAGAGTAACCTCCTTCCAAAGAAGAAAAACATCTGCCAATTGGCTCCATGTGTTTGGCACTAGCTGGGTAGGGGCTAGGTTGTAGCGCATAAGGATATACCTAAAGAAGGGGTGCAGAGGCAGCTTCATCACCTCACACTAAATCGCATCACTTAGTGTCACACACCCCTCCCTAGGGAAACAAGCCATCTCCTTAGGGGTCACCTAGAAGAAAAGAAAACGGAGATGGCTGCTGGAAAAATGCGGATGAGCTGCTTAAGAATCTTAGGTAATTTTCAACACTTGTAGGTTTTAAATTTTCACAAAGTAAAGGAGAGAGAGAGGGTGGGGCTTTAGCCTTTTATATATGTAGGAAAGTCGAACCCCCCATCATTGGATCAACCTCACTGCAATCTTAGCCATCAATTGCAGTCCTATCCAACACGTTAAACCAAAAGGTGCCGTTCAAAATTCAAATCAAAGGCTCAAATGAAGCCGTAACCTATATGCGCCCTATACTCAAGTGATCTGCACCAACTGTAACAGACTTCCATCATTGTGCATTAAATGTGCATGCAATGTAAACTTTGGAAACTGCCATAAACACCCAGTTGTTTTGCCTAGGAAACTAACATTCATTTCCAATCATTAGAGCACATTGCCCAATGTGCTTCAACTTCATCAAACCGGCTCATCCTTTGCAACAAGGGCATCGCCTCATAGGATTAAGCCTTATCACAGGCTTCAACTTCATCAAAGCGGCTCGCCCTTTGCAACAAGGGCATCACCTCGTATAATTAAGCCTTATCACATGCTTCATTAAAGCAGCTAGCCTTTATGACAAGGATATCGCCTCATTCGATCTAGCCCCTTTCAAACTATGCCTCTGATTCTTCAAACTCGAGCTATTGTTGCAACCGCGTCATTTTTTATCATTCAAACTCAAAAGTCCATGCACTATATGAACAATCATACTTGGACTTCAGGCATTGTTGTTATGCCTCTCTACACGAGGCCTTCCACGTGGCCTCAACCCTCCTGTGTGGCAAACGGTTCGATGATCCCACGCTCTGTACACTAACATGAGGCGAAACTGGACCAACCCTCAGTGCGGACAACCCATTTTCTCCTATGAAATGAAGCGCATTGAACCCATTACACGCGAACCCCATGGGAAGAGCCGGTCCAAGACAAAGCAGTGAAGAGATCTTAAATGGTTCATTGTAAATGACAAGAAAACTCACTACCATCGCCGCCACCGCCAGCCTATTTGGTCAAGTCCAAGGCTACAAACTAGGTCTTATGGATATGAAAATAGTATTAGCATTTAAGACTGTGATTGATTGATATATACAACAAGAAAGGTCAATCACTTGGATGAGACAACGTGTATTGTCATCCCACAGCCTTTGTTCACCCTATCCAAGTATAAAGCCCATACTTAGTGTCATTCAAAGGTAATGCAAGTTTAGACTCTCAAAACTATAATCTTGCTACCATATCTTTTATGTGTTTCTCCCTAAATACGACCCCTTTTATTATATTCGAGGCTCACGTTTAAAGCTCCCCTATACTCATATAACAATTCCTCCAACTAACTTGACCATCGTAGTGCTGCCCTCTCAGGAGAAGGCCACGTTTGACTATGGCTTGTTCAAGTGTACATGAACCGAGCTTGCTCGGACGCGAGAGGCCTTGAGATCTGTTGGCCACATCAGCGATGCATTTTTTAAGGTCAACAGATTTTGTCACTTAGAACAACCCTAGACTAAAATAAATAGGTTGGGACCATACTACTTAAAAGCATACATTAAATGCGTCAAGCCTTATAGTTTGGGGATCAATGCTTTAATTTTTCCAGTTGCCAAAGAATTATCATTAATTTTTTTTTTTGGAAAATCTCTCAATTATTTTACTACTAAGCATTTGCTTAGGAATTTTGGCATATCGATTTTGAGCATTTTAAAGTATCGATGAGCGTTTATGAGCAAATCGAATTATTTGTCCAACTTATACTTGGGAGTTTATTATCTGCTGGTTCTAAAATTTTTTTAAACAAATAAACTCGAAAATCAATAGTTATCTAAACCAACTTTATTATAACTATATTATGCCTTCAAATGCGGTTTAGAGAAAAATTTATATAATGAAATTGAGGTGTTACCATTGACTTTGATTTAATAGGCTCGTAATAATTATTGACTTTGTCACATGAGTGATGAAATAATAATAATAATTATTATTATTATTATTGAGGTGTTACCATTGACTTTGATTTAATAGGCTCGTAATAATTATTGACTTTGTCACATGGTGTTTGGTTCTATTTATTCTTTTGCAAGATTCAAGATAAAACAAAGCAATTGCTTAGAAAATTGGATGGAATTAAAATTATGGAGGCATTGATGTACAGTTCATTTTTCAAATCAATATCCTTATGACTGAGCCAACATACAAGATAAAATACGAAAAAGGCTATTGAAAAATTGCTCCAAAATCATTCATTTGTGATTGGGAATTATGAGAGCTAGACGAGTGGTAATGGCCACTATGGATTTAGGTCGATGGACAAGAGTGATGAGTTTGTTTAGATTTCGAAAGTGTCAATAGGTTCTATTTTCTAATATCTTTCTTCATGATCTTTATTTTCTTTTTCGTTTTTTACTTATTTTATCTATAAATAAAGCTATAGTGTTATTTTGGATAAAACAATTGACTTCTTACAGGTCAAAACGGATGGATTTTTCTGTTGACGACCAAAATTGCAACAAAATAAATAGGTTGGGATCATACTGCTTAAGAACATACATTGAGGAGCAAATTCAAAAAGGCTTAAAGATTGGGAATAAATGCTACAATTTTCCTACTTGACAAGGAAGTCTTTTATTGAGAAAATCTCTCAATTATTTTGCTATAATTAATTTTGGGGTGTGTTCGATTAGAACTTTTAAAAAAAATTTGGAATTTAAAAAGTCTATGAGTATCTAATGTAGACTTTTTGAGACTTTCTAAAAGTATTTGGTGTATTTAATCGAGACTTTTATAGATTTTTAAAAAAATTCAAAAGTCACGGTGTATTTGATAAGTGTAATTTATACCCTTATTCCAGTTTTAAAATATAGATATTTCATAGTTTCTTTGATTAATTATAATCTAATCTATTGCATATTTCATTTATTAGGCGACACTACAACAAATAACTAATTTCGCGACGAAGTTGTCACAAAAATTGAGATTTTGTTGCAGAAATAATTTAACGACAACAATATGTTTGTTGCAGGTATTGTCGCGCTCTATGAGTCACGGAATGCATTCTGCGACGACTTTCGACAATTTATCGCATTAACAAAATCATGACACTATTTGTTTGACGCGTAAAATACGGAATAGCAACACAATATTTGTAGCCATAATATCGTCGCCATACATATGTGTCGCAAAAAATTAAAAGGGCGACGCGTCAATTTGTCGCAACGAATATTCCAATAAAGTTTTTACGAGAAATATGTTTATTGCGAATGTTGAGTCACAAATGTATTCTGCAATAACTTTCGGTCATTCATCGCATTAACAACATCGCAATACTATTTGTTTGACGCAAAAAATACAAAATACCGATACGCAAAAAATATATATATGTCGCAAAAAAATAAAAGAGCGACAAGAAAGTTTGTCGTAACAATTATTCCAATAACACTTTTACGAGAAAAAATGTTTGTTGCGAAAATTCTTCTAAATGTGCAATTTTTGCTACCTATTTTATTTTGCGACAATACATGCTCGTAGTAATATATCTTTAATAATAGATAATGTTTGTCGTGAAATATGTTTTACAATGTTTTTTATGTCGCATAATATATTTTAATATATTCAACATTTGTAGTACAATTTATTATGTAAGAAGTGGTGTTTGTAATTAAATTTATTTCGCAACATAGAGAGTTTATCGCATCATCATTTGTGCAACGATGTATAGTTGTTGCCTAATTTATTTCGCGTTTATTTATTTATGTCGCATAAAATTATTACGCAAATTATTTTGCGACAACGAATATTTATTTTGAGATATAAGGCAATGGAAAAGTGAATTAAGTTCCCACAACTGGTTACTGGAAAAAAATAATAAGGCAGACGTACAAAAGATTTGTGTAAATTGTCATCAGACATTGGATAACTTCAAAGAATTGAAAAGAAGAGATGCTAGTAGGATCTATAAGACCACAATTTATGACAAGGGAAAGAGAGTCACGAAAACTAATGGTTTCTGTTTCATTAAAGTTCAATTTTACAGGAATGCAAATAGTGTAGGGTCTATTGTTCTTCCCTGTCGACTGTCAGAGTTTTTTTCTATCAGCATGGATTGATAACAAATGCATATGCTAGAATTAAATTTAAAAAATTACTTTGGCTACATTCTTTATTATTTGTCACAACTTTCACATTTAACGACAACTTTTTACGTTTCGCCTTAAATTATTTTCACGACAAACTTTAAAAATATGCTGCGTTAAGTCAATTATTGCTACAACTTTTTGTATGTCGCGAAAAAAAGGACTTGTCGACCCTTTTGATTGCAATATTCGAGAATATCACCCGATTGATTTGAATACCACAATAAATAATCTTGATAAGTTCACAAGTTTGTCCAATGAAGAAAAATGGCTTTGAAAGCAAATTGCCTCTCGACTAGTTCGCAATAATGTATGCTGTTTTCAATGAAAAATAATGAAATTATTTATAACAACTCCTAAAACCCTAGTTTACCACGAAAATATATCTTAAAAATGACAAAATATACCAAAATATAGAGTTTGAAACAAAACATGATTCTTTCCAAAAGTGCAAAAATCTCGCTACCGGATTTAACTATGCGGCCACATAGTTACACTCAATGCAGTCGCATAGTAGCTTCAACTTGGACACTGTTATTCTCGGATGCAAGGCATGTGAACGTATGCCTGGTTCAACTATGCAGTAGCATAGTTGAATTCCGCCACCTCCTCGTCCGTTACTTGAATCATGTTGATCTATTTGGTTTCTCCGTCATGCCCAACATGAAACTGGCCCCTTTGATTGACACAGTCAATGTTTCGTCAACCATGCCTTGAGCAAGCAGTTTCATTGCTTCTTCAACCCGCTTCATTCGTGACTTAGTCATTAGACCTCCTTCGATAATCAACAGATCTTGTCACGAGCTTGTGTTCATTACATTACTACCTTGGATCACATCATCCCCTCTCTCTTCAAAAGGATTCGTTCTCAAATCTGTACATGTATCAAAGAGAGAGTGAGAGAGATCAGATACATTAAAAGTTGCTGAAAACATTGTACTTACCAGGAAGATCCAATTTATAAACATTATCATTAATCATTTCAAGAACTTGGAACGGATTCAAACGTGACACCCTTCGGACCCTTGTTCGCCAGCGACGCATAGTGTTTGTTCTTGCTTTCAATTTGCAGTCGTACCTTTTCATGGAGTGACTTCACCCGCTCGGCTTTCTTCTTTCCATCTAAACTACCACGTTCATTCACAAGTAAAACAATTAAATCCATTAGCGTTAGCAGATTAAAACCATAAATAATTTCAAATAGTGAACATGAAATCGTAGTGTGTATAGATCTTTTGTATGCAAATTCAATGGAAGGTAAGCATTCTTCCAAACCTTTCAAATTTTTATTAACTATAGTGCACAACAATTGAATCATGGTCCTATTTTCTCTTCTTATAACCTCCATTTTTTAGTGAAAAGCTAAATGAGAGAGTTATACTATCATTAATCTTGTTAATTGAGTCTTTAACTAGGAATTTAATGAGTTTTAAGCCCGTAAAAAAATAATTCTTATAAAACATTTTGTAAAACATTTACATAATAAAAAATTAATAAAGAAAATGAACTATACATATGTTTGTAACTTATCTCTTTGAATTCCACTAATAAAATAATTATTCCATCAAATTATTTTGGTATAATTGTTCTTAATGTGCAAAAATAGGAGTTTTTTTTATTCAAAAACAATTTTATAAAAGTACTTTATAAAAACACCAGCATGGTGATTCAAAATGGGTCGCCTATATTAAACATCATGCAGATGACAATTGTGGCAACCCGGTTTCATTAAATTTTTGTAATCAAATTTACTTAAACTTAATGTCTTAAATTATGTGGCTTTTAAATAACTTATGACTTGTACTTTCATAACCCTAAATGGCTCGAGCTTCTATAGCTCATTTCTTAAATGGGATACATCAACCAACTTTCCCTCACATATTAAAAAAAAAAAAATCGTCCTCGAAATTACCTTAAATTAAACAAACAGTGTAACAACCCAAATTTTAAAGTTTAGATCGCCACCAAAAGTTCCTCTTAAAAATAAAAACTTTCTCCAAAACCATAGTATATCCATACGCACTTGGATATATCTCAAATTCTTAAATAAATTATAGAATTCAATTTTTGTGCATAATTGAGTAACTCAACAATGACGTGCACACGAAAGTGCAATTTTAGGGACTTTGTCCTATGAGGCATTACATCACTATTTTATTCCTACTTTGGAACACTAAACTCAAAGAGAAAACAATCTTCCTCATGTGAGACGTACACGTACCCATATGATAATTAGCATATTAGGGAACAATTGGAATGCAACCTAATTTATGAAATTGACACAAGTGGCATACATGAAAAATTTTCAATTCCCTAACATAATTAATACAGTGGTCCAGCTAAATAGTCAAATTACTCACTGCTTGGTTAAAATCAAGAAAGAGAATGAATATTAAAATTTACATGTTGGTAGACAAATTGATGTGGTGTTCCATCTAAATTTACTACTGGTCAAATTCAATCAATAGGTGCAAAATCAATATCCTACCTATACATACACATACATATATGGAAAAATGGGTCATGAATTATTATAATAATAAAATCTGATTCAAGTCATAATTGAATAGTACAATGATATGTATAAAGTTAAGTTCATCTCTTTCCTCACTAAACAATACAGAGACAGTAGACAAGTCCCCCAAATTTAATACAATCATGTACCAAATCACATCACCAAGAAAATCATAGTACATTTTCTCTTTCTCCAGTGGGACCCCACTTCAAAGTCACCCAATTTACAAAGCAATTTTTCTGGCAGTATCTCTTAGGAAATGTAATCAATTTCTCTACATTTCAATTCCAGCTTGACGTAATTATTTATGCAGAAAATGTGAATAGCAAGGTAAACATCAAATATCAAAACAATTTCAAATGGTGAACATGAAGTCGTAGAGTGTATAGACCTATTGTATGCAAACTCAATGAAAGGTAAGCATTCTTCCCAACCTTTCAAATTTTTATTAACCATAGTACACAACGATTGAATCATGGTCCTATTGACTACTTCAGTTTGTTCATCGGTTTGTGGGTGACATGTAAGAAAACAACAATTTTGTGCCTAAATTATCCTACGAAACTTGACAAAATGACTATGAAATTTGACATATCCATCTGATACTCTACTATTTGAATCCCCGTGTAAACACAATATTTCCTTAAAGGACAAGTCAGCAATGTTAGTGGCATCATCGGTTTTATGACATGGAATGAAATGTGCCATCTTACTAAACCTATCGACCACTACAAATGTAGAATCTCGTCCACTTTTAGTCCTAGGCAAACCGAAAACAAAGTCCATGAAAATATCAACCCAAGGTTCACTAGGAACGGGTAAAGGTGTATATAATCTTTGGGGTAGAACCTTAGATTTAACTTGTTTACAAGTTATGCATCGATGACAAATTTGTTCTATGTCAATTTTCATTTTAGGCTGATAAAAATATTTCCATAACATCTCTAAGGTCTTTGTAACCCCAAAGTGACCCATTATACCTCCACTGTGTTCTTCTCTTACTAGCAGTTCTCGCATAGAACAATTAGGAACACATAATTTATTTTCCAAAAACAAATACCCCTCATGCCTAAAGAATTTATCTACCACCCTTTTATTACACGATTCGTATATATTGAAAAAATCTAGATCATTAACATACATGCCCTTAATGTATTCAAAACCAAGCAATTTTACACTTAGTGAAGTTAGAAGCACATACCTTTGAGACAACGCATCCGTTACTACATTTTCCTTACCTTGTTTGTACTAGAAGACATAAGGAAACGTCTCGATAAATTCCAACCACTTTGCATGCCTTTTGTTCAAGTTACCTTGACCTCGCAAATACTTCAATGACTCATGGACAGTGTGAATCACGTACTCCTTTGACCAGAGATAATGTTGTCA
>CAIGRB010101927.1:1126-28956 GCA_903798255.1 Fraxinus quadrangulata | reverse complement strand
TCGTTATTATTTCGACCACGGACGATTTAAGATTCAGTCATATGTAATTTGTATCTCACAATCACAACTCCTTGTGATTAACAAATCACCAAGACTTGAATCTACGGATTCTATTATTTAATTTATTAGAATATAAATTCAACTAAATAATAGATATTGCCATTAAATATGCATCGATTATATATAAATTTAAAGTGTTTATGTCCCAAATTGATTGGACATATGATATAACATTTACGCCACGTTCATTGCTTGGCCTGCTTTATTAGAAGCGAAGGCATAAACATTTTGAGCTTTGTCATTCGCCGCCTTTATCCCATCATTTCTCATATGCGAAGCTGTATCCATGGTATTTCGGACCTTCACGAAGGCAAATTCACTAGCATTGTGTGATTTATTGTTTGATTAACTTTATTTTTCATAGAAAATGTCATTTTTTTAATTGAGTTCTTACTTTTGGATGTCTACTTGATATTTTTTTCTATGAAAAATATTTTTCAAAAATTAGTCATGTGCCGATATTTTTCTCGAAATAAGAAAAATATTTTCTTTAGGGAGTGATAAATTTTTATTTTCAGACAATTCACTCTCTCATCTTCTCAATCAAATACATTTAATTAATAATTTTCATGCAAATAGATTTTAGATAATTTAAGAATTTATTTCATTTCTATGCTTGCAATCAAACACATCCTTCGTGAATCTTTGGCATCATCAGTCGTATCACAAGCCCGGCCATTGTTAATTGGAGGCAAAGTTGTAGGCGTACATATTTGGGGGGTATGAACAGGGCTGTAGTCCAATCCAGTTTCAACCCAAATCCAATTTGTAAGTTCAATTTTTTTTTTGGAAATTAGACACTAAAAAGAAAAAGAAATTGATTAATACACTTAAACTAAATTAAAGTTTTAATAACCGTAATTATTACATCAACTAAAAATATAAAACACTTGAAAGTCAGCAAAATAATTCCAAATACTAACGACGGCACTTCCCATAAGATATTTTTGACTTTTTAAATTTTTTATTATTAAAATTTTTTCGTTTGATACTGTATCTACTACGGTTATCCATTTTGAGTTATTTAAAATATGTTAGAAAGCTTGCAATGTAGCCATGATAAATGTCATGGACAAAGTTTAAATGTCGAAAATTATTTTGCATGAATTATTGAAAGCAAAATAAACCGTAACTATTAACTTCATTTCTTACGGTATTTTTGACTTGTTATTATAAATTCATCGTTTATCGATTTTTAAATTCGAAATATGTATTTCAAAGTTTGTCGTGAATACTTCAAAACAATAACAAAAACCTCACTCAACGAACGAATATAATAGCCCGTAAATAGGCCAAAACTGGTAACGTCAAAACAGAAATTAAAAGAAGAATATCTAATTTTTTTTTTTTTTTATCACTTTTCACATTCTCATTTTTGCAAAAACCTTAAATGTATCAATTAAATTGATTCAAACAAATATGAATTGAATGCAAGACTAAAATAAATTTTGAATTCGTATATTTAAATTTTCAAAAATACACGTATACATCTAATTAATTGCTTCACTAAGATACTACAACTATTTCAGATAATGTCACTTTTTCATATTGTTACTTTTTCACATTTTTATTTTCGCAAATACTTTGTGAAATAACTAGGTTCGACCCAAACTACACCTAGAGGGGGTGAATAGGTGATTATGCGAAATTAAAATTTAATAACTAATTAGTAACAAGTCACTATTAATTATATCTAGATGGTCAATCAAACAGTCTAATTTTTCCTATGTTGAAATACCGCAGTTATATGAAAGTAATAAACAAATACAGGGAATGATCACAGAGAAACCTCAACTGGGTAAAAACTACGGGCACTTTGCCAATCAACAATCCACTATAGATGAATTAGAACTTACAGTTCGCCAACTCAACTATCACTAGTACTTTTTGACCTCCGACTGTAATTTTCACAGCTCTCCTGGATTTCGTGCTTCTACATCAACTCCCAACTGCAATTTTCAAAACCTTCCTGATTGCGCGCTCCTGCACCAACTCCCAATTTTATAAATTCGTCTATCTCCTGTGGATTAACGAAAAACTTCACGTTCTCCAACAACTGGAACTCAGTCACCTTCCGTTGATCTTCAGCACTCTGACATAATGTAGGAAGTAGGTTATGGATTTGATGTTTTCACCGCAAAAAAAATCATAGCATGAAGGTTGAAAGTTTATTTGATGAAGAGGATATAGAGAGTATGTGTTTTCTCAATGTTCAAACATAAAAAAAAAAGACGTTCAAAGGTGTTTTGGTATTTATACTATAGGTTTAAGAATGAATGGACCAGAAAAAAAAGCCTTAAAAACAGATTCTTTGGATAATCATACCACTCAAGCGAAAGTTGGGCGACAGTGTGTCACTCGAGCGAAGTCCTAGCAACAGGACAATGTTTCCGTTTTTGCCGCTTGAGCCAAGTCATAGCGACAGGCTAGCGAAATTGCGGCTGTTTTTTCTTCTTTTCCATTCTCGAACCCTAGACCTAATACAATTCAATTTCTAACAATTACAACTTATTCTTTGACTTTTACAACATATTAAATATAGTGTAACTTTTAAAGTGACAGAATTTACGTTTTCCTTTTGTCAAACACCTTGTATGCATCAATGATTTAATTGATTCAAAACTAATTTTTCATATGTATTGACACAATCTATTTCCTCTGAAATTCAACAACGTTATTTTCAAACATATTTTCAATCACAATAACAAAATCGTCAAAAAGAAACTTCAAAAATGTTAATTATTTAGCTGAAAATTGATAATTACGATTGTTACTTTCATAACCTATGCAAAGTGAATACTAAACTATCTTAAAATAACAAAATTGGGGAACTAATTAAATAAGGAGTCAAAACATTAAAAAAAAAACTATAATTTTGTTTGTATATTACAGGAATATTTTCTAGATCTTTTTTCAGGGCTTTCAATGTTGAAGTAGCCTTGATCTTTTTCAAAGTTTTGAATAAAGAACGAATTTGTGGAAGATTTCTTCTTTCTTCTTCCAATTTTCCTTCGATTTTTCCAGTTTGGAGACTGATTTTTGTGGTAGCCGTGATTTTTAGATTTGAGCGTATTTTGTACGTTCAAATATACCTAATTACTATCTAATCCAACTTTATCACGTTTTTTCAAAACTATCCCAAAATATAGGGTATTTGTGTAAGTACCCCAATTTTTTTTTACTCAAGCCCAGTTAAATTTTTAGCCCACTTTAGCTAAACCAACCAAATTGCTATAGTATTTTGGGAAATTACAAAAAATCAGGGGTTTAAAGATAGTTTTTTTAAAAATCAGGTCCAAGGTTTATTTATTCAAAAATCAGTTAATATATTAAAACTCTAACCCTAATTTATCACTCTCAACTCCTTCACCTCTCTCTCTCTCGCCTCCTCTAGCCTCCATTTCCCTTCCCTTCCCTTCCCTTCCCTGTCTACATTCTCTCTCTCTCTAAACCAACACATCGCCTCTTTCCCGTCGCTGTCGCACGCCTTCATCGCCCAAGCCCATCACTACCCTCAATCCATATCGCCAGTCAGAAGGAGCTCGAATTGCGGCGAGTTGCGGCAGCAAAATATTGTGCGACGGGCTGCAATTTTGAGGGGTGGATCTACAGTTTCGAGGGATGGTGGTAGAGGTAGTTTTTGTAGTTTTTGATGGCCGATCTAAGGCAGTGCGTCAACTTTATTTGATGAAGAGGATATAGAGAGTATATGTTTTCTCAATGTTCAAACATAAAAAAAAAGACGTTCAAAGGTGTTTTGGTATTTATACTATAGGTTTAAGAATGAATAGACCAGAAAAAAAAAAAGCCTTAAAAACAGATTCTTCAGATAATCATACCGCTCAAGCGAAAGTTGGGCGACGGTGTGTCGCTCAAGCGAAGTCCTAGCAACAGGACAATGTTTCCGTTTTTGCCGCTTGAGCCAAGTCATAGCGACAGGCTAGCGAAATTGCGGCTGTTTTTTCTTCTTTTCCATTCTCGAACCCTATACATAATACAACTCAATTTCTAACAATTACAACTTACTCTTTGACTTTTACAACATATTAAATATAGTGTAACTTTTAAAGTAACAGAATTTACGTTCTCCTTTTGTCAAACACCTTGTATGCATCAATGATTTAATTGATTCAAAACTAACTTTTCATATGTATTGACACAATCTATTTCCTCTTAAATTCAACAACGTTATTTTCAAACATATTTTCAATCACAATAACAAAATCATCAAAAAGAAACTTCATAAATGTTAATTATTTAGCTGAAAATTGATAATTACGATTGTTACTTTCATAACTTATGCAAAGTGAATACTAAACTATTTTAAAATAACAAAATTGGGGAACTAATTAAATAAGGAGTCAAAAAATAAAAAAATAAAAAACTATAATTTTGTTTGTATATTACAGGAAGATTTTCTAGATCTTTTTTCAGGGCTTTCAATGTTGAAGCAGCCTTGATCTTTTTCAAAGTTTTGAATAATGAACGAATTTGTGGAAGATTTCTTCTTTCTTCTTCCAATTTTCCTTTGATTTTTCCAGTTTGGAGACTGATTTTTGTGGTAGCCGTGATTTTTAGATTTGAGCGTATTTTGTACGTTCAAATATACCTAATTACCATCTAATCCAACTTTATCACGTTTTTTCAAAACTACCCCAAAATATAGGGTATTTGTGTAAGTACCCCAATTTTTTTTTACTGAAGCCCAGTTAAAGTTTTAGCCCACTTTAGCTAAACCAACCAAATTGCTATAGTATTTTGGGAAATTACAAAAAATCAGGGGTTTAAAGATAGTTTTTTTAAAAATCAGGTCCAAGATTTATTTATTCAAAAATCAGTTAATATATTAAAACTCTAACCCTAATTTATCACTCTCAACTCCCTCACCTCTCTCTCGCCTCATCTCCCCTCCACTTCCCTTCCCTCTCTACATTCTCTCTCTAAACCAACACATCGCCTCTCTCCCGTCGCTATCGCCCGCCGTCATCGCCCAAGCCCATCACTACCCTCAATCCATATCGCCAGTCAGAAGGAGCTCAAATTGCGGCGAGTTGCGGCAGCAAAATACTGTGCGACGGGCTGCAATTTTGAGGGGTGGATCTACAGTTTTGAAGGATGGTGGTAGAGGTAGTTTTTGTAGTTTTTGATGGCCGATCTAAGGCAATGCGTCAACAGCAAGGCCTTGAACCTCACCACCAAACTTGTTATTCAGCCACTCTAGTTTCACAATGACGCAGATCTCTCCAATTTCTGGAAAGAACTGTTATCCGGCCATTCTGGTTTCACACTGGCGCCGCGATTTCTGGTGGTGTTTGTGTGCTGTGGTGTTGCTAGATTATATTTAGAGCGACATGTGGTTTTCATGCTGATGTGGTTTTCAGCAGTGGCGGAGTAGATGTGTGGTGGTGGTGGTGGTGGTGCGTCGGCTGCGATGGGGGTGTTGATGCTGGTTGTAGTGGTGGTAGTGGTGTTTGACCAGTTGTGTGTGGTTNCGACTAGGGGCCAGCCCGGGAAAGTTAATGCAAGGTTTGGGGGACAACGGGGCATATGAAGAAATTGGGGACCGGAGGCTTGGAACGGGGCGATTCTCGTTATGTCTTGGGTCAAGTACACGATGATATACCGAATCTAACAGAGATTTGGTGGAAAATCCAAACATAGTTGTAACATCATTCAATCTTATTTCTTAGCACACCGCCTCCTAAGAAGGGAAACGAGTGCCTTTCGGCTAAAAGGTGGGGACCTCGCAAACATGTGGGAATGGGGGCATTACAGCTACCGTGTTGTCTTTCTAGCTAGACTATACTACGAAATTTTTATCGGCCTTTCACAGCCGATTCGCGAGCACAGGCTTTTGATAATAGAGGATTTCTTGCTTGCTTTGGAATGAGAATTTTTTTTTTGAAAAACAGATGCTTCGGGATCCAGAGATTTCTCCGTTGAAGTGAAATTTCAAATCGGATCGACTGAAACAAGTATCCGATCTTGGTTGGCCTTTCACCCCTAGCCCTTTCTTAGCTTCGTAGCCCCATCATCTTCCACTTGAGGTTTCTTTGGAGATTTCTCTTCCCCTAGGGGTGAGCTTTCTTGGCTTCACTCTAGAGTCCAGGGGGACGTCTAGGACTGATACGTATGCTTCTCCTCTAGATCCTGAAGATGAGCATCTTGGGTCAGGTGGTGGGATGTCCTCAGCAAAAATGAGATTTTAAATAATTTGCTCGGCTAACAGTTCTTCTGCCTCAACCCCCTTTCCTTTGGTTTGGTCAAAACCTCGGCGGCGACAGTGATGACTTGGCATGCACGAACTTCAAGCATTGATGGAGCGTGGACGACACGACCCCTGCTGTATGAAGCCATGGTCTTCCTAGCAACATATTCAAAGATGACTCGATGTCATAGATATGGAATGAAACTTCACGCACAGCGGGCCCTATTTTCAGCTTAATCAGGGTGCTGCCCACCGCATCTCTTGACGAGTCGTCATACGCTCTCACCCCTACCGCAGATGGTGTGAATGACACCGGATCTAATCTAGTTACATCGTAGATGGAAACAAAGGTCGAATACGGCTCAGTCAAAGGCACAGATGTAGGGTGAGCATACGGAACAGTCTCCGAAGGGTATTAGGCTTGATGAGGTGCACTCAGATTGGTCAATCTAAATTCTATTATAAATGAATACTATGTTTCAAATCCTGGAACTACTTACTCAAGTAATTTTTTTTATTACATATAAATTTTATTACATTGACTTTATTAAAACACATTCAGTTCCCTCGATCAAATATCCTGGATCCGTCCTGTGCGTCTTGAGTTTTATCTTATGCCTCACTAGCCAAATCTTAAGCTATTTTATAGGCATTGTTTACTTTGTCCTTCCCAAATTCTTTAGCATCATTAGCCATGTCAGATGCAGTATTCATGGCGTGATCAGACTTTTCTGAAGCATAGTCTTTGACATCGCCTATTTTGTTGGATGTTGTTTCTGCCACATCATTGAACTTCTCCGAAGCATACTTCGATGTTTCTGGAAAAGCAACATTCATTGTCTAAAAGAGTTAATTTTTATTCCAATTTCAAAAGGAAAGAAGTGTGAAATGTGTAGAATGAATCACCATATGCTGCAGAATTCAGTGTATCAGTGGATTTTGAAGCAGCAGAATCGACGTTTTCTTTAATCGTTAGAGCTGCATCTTTTGCACCATCATGACTGGATCCAAATCCCCTGAAATCATCAATCATATGAATCAACATTGCTGGAGTGATGCCTACTAGAAGTCAATGAAAACCGTTGTTCTCCTTCACCAGCCAACAAAATCAAGGAGTAACATTCTTTCTGTAAGAACGAAAATGTAGCGAAAACTTCCCTATTTTGGTCGAGAAAGAAGTTTTCTACCTGTGGTTTACGAATGCAAAGATTTTATCGAAGTTAATACATACAAGCATATTGGATTTTGTCATTTGTACCCTCTTACACCAAGTTTGACATTGCCTTTGTTTTGTGGGCAGGAAAACTAGTTTTGTTTTCAAAATTGACTAATGAAAAATTACCATCTAGCAAACTATAATTGAAGCATATTAGTCAATAATAAAAGAGAATGTGTTAAACTTTTAGTCTCTTACACTTGAATTGTAATGTCAATTGGACTAGAAAAATCCCACTCATAGACATCAACATGAATTATTTACTCTCAGCATTTTCCTCATATGTAGTCTCTATACAAGTGTGTGCATTTCCATATGAAAGTCCCTGAACAAATCTTTTAGGACCACGTCGTCCGAACGACCAATCCATCCCACTTTACACCTCTAAACAACATATAATATAGAATAGTGATGCTTATACATAATGAAGTTACATAGTTATGTGTATAGATGATGCATGTAGAATAGTGATGCATATACATAATGAAGTTACATAGTTATGTGTATAGATGATGCATGGAAGGAGGGGATTGATGGGGGGTGTCAAACGTGGGGTGAGGGTGTGTATGTTTATGACATCATTTAGTCTTGTTTGATTCTCCTTTTCTAAAAACTGATTTTCCTCTAAAATTATTTTTTCAATCATTTATTTTGTAAATAAAATAATTTTATACGTAAATTCAAATTTTTTTATATTTTTTAATCACATTTAAAAAAAAATTACTATTACATAACTTATTTTCCTCAAAATGAGGCTCAAGCAAAGCCTTGGTCAAACGGAAACAAGACGCAGCGCGACAGGAAATATGAAAACGTGATTTTATTCAGGCAAAATACCAGAAACAATAAAAAAATAGTAAATATGAAAAATGCTCACTCAGATAATTTGTTCATTGCCCAATCAGCCCAGGAATCGGCCTTCTCTTTGACATCCTGCGCCGTATCGGAAGCAATATCCTTGGACTCTTCTACTCGAACTTTAATATTCCCGGCAGCCAAATTCGCTGTCTCCGCCGCATCTTCACCCCAACACCAGCCCACAGACACCACCACCGCAAACCACACCACAAACAGCAGCGCTCTCTTACCCATTATTATAAATGCAAATTCAAAATTCAAAGACGTAATCTGGTTTCCCTTTTCGATTGCGTGAGAGTGGAAGTTATAGAGAACGGGGGCTGAAACGTGGCAGTTGTGTCGGGGTGCATGGAACGAGTATTTCTGCCATTTTGACACGTACGTTTATGGCAAGAAAACTAAACTTTTGCGGGATTTTCTCCTCGCCAAGGCCAAGTGCCCAACGAAGCCTTCGGGTGGCCATTGGAAACAACCCTCATTATTGGAATTGAACATGACCGGCTGTGTTTACTTTGTCATGAGAAATAAAATTTAGATTTTTACTAAAATTCAAAGTGAATAATTAGTTTTAACTGCAATTTTTCGATCATATATTTCATCAATTTTTATTAAAATTTACTAATAACATAATTTTTATCCCAATCCAAAAGAGGCTTAGAAAAATGGGTTAGACATTGTCTATTTATTCTAAATAGGGCTTGCAATGGATTAAGAGAGCTCGATAACTTGGTGAGCTTGCTCGTGTATTGGCAGCTCGGATCCATATCAAGCCCTTGTTTGGTGAAAATTTAAATATAGATTTTAATCTAAATTAAAGTTAACAATTAATTTTAGTTATACATTCTATTATTTTCACAACTTTTCAAGTAAACATCTCATCAATTTTTATTAAAATCAATTAAAATTTTGATTTTAATCCCCACCAAACAGATGCTAAATTTAACTGTCGGTCGAGCTTGACTCGGTTAGTTGGCCGAATTGAGCTAGGTGGCAGCAAGTCGAGACTCAAATCGATTTCGTTGATTCAAAATAAGAACAATGCATATTCTCTTTAGTAAACTTGTGTAATCTATCTGCTCATTACTTTGTCGCTTTTTGGTACATATTCATTAAATTTATTTTTTTCAAATTTATTTTCAATTGTCATTCTCTCAATAAAATAATTTTTGCATATAAATAAATAATTTTTCCCTACGTTTGGCTATGTTCTCCAAAAATATTGCTTTTTACCAAAAAAATCAACATCAAACACATTGTTATATTTGATAATTTAGCACGAAATAATCTTGTTTTTGTGAATGATATCGATTTAGAGACTAATGAGAAAAACTTGTAAAGTTTAGTAAGTATTGATATTCGTGATCATTTGCGAGCATGTCTATAGATTCACGGATGAAAAGTTTAATATATACCTAGAATTTTTAATCTTTTGTCTATTTTGTTTAGAAAAATTGGAGATCATGGTGTGAGATTATTTACGAGATCTGATTTATAATCCTTGAACTACTAATTCAGGCAACTTCAAATTCGCTCAATAGGTTAGTGTCAATATCAATCCAAAGAGTCCAAATATCGTACATACGAGAACTAAGTATTTACTACTAATTTTATCTTAATCTGAATTCAATCTAATTTTATTTTATCAAATCATGATTTTGTGTTTCTAGCTAAATTATATTAAATTAGTCTAAGTCTAACGAGTTTGTGGAGGACTTTTCGGCTTTAGTGGTTAGGAGTTTTGATTTCACTTAGCTATCTAACATTCATCTAGTCCAACTTCATTCAGCCCATTTTTCATATTATTCACATTTAAATTAATCCAAGCAATTTGTTGTTTTTTTACACCCAAATTTCTACAAAGATCTTCAATTCTTCCTTGATTGGTAGTATATCTTTCGACTAATTCTGTTCTTTAATGTTCAAATCCTAAATTGATGTACAAATCTTGAGAAATTTACGTGTTCTGAAAAATTGCAGTTCGAGTCCCTAGACTTTAATTGTGCGATTGCACAGTTATAGGTATGTGATTGCATGTTTTCTAAAGATCACTGCTACTACAGATTTCGAATTTCTTTTAACTGTTCAGCCCACGTTCTCCTTTATTTGCCTTGCAAGTCCTTCAACTTTCAAAATTGATATCTTGATCATCGAATACGAGATTTCATCCAACAGTAATCCTTTACACACACGCGCATATATATATATATATATATTCTCGTTCATTTTTGTCTTCTCGTCCAATACCGAATTTACTCTTAAAATAATCAATTAACAAACATAATTAAACCTTTGTTTAACAACCATTAAAAAAAATTTCTATTTTTTTTTTTTTTTTTTACAAACTCATTTTCACCTATACATTCTCACAATAAAATATTTTTGCACATAAACCTAAAATTTTTTCATACTTTTTAACCACACGTTTTCTAACAAAATATTATCCTAAAACTTGTATTACCCAAAAAAAAAAAAGAAGAAAAAAGAAAAAAAGAGTATATATTTCTTATCAATGATTGTCAAATGGAGGTTAAGGGTGTGTTTAATAGATATTATTGAGAAAATAATGTATTTTAAATAGTAATATGATGGAAAATATGTGATTAAAAAGTAAAAAAAAAATTATTGATGTAATGAAAAATATTATTTTATTGAAACATGTATAGTTCAAAATAAATTTTAAAAGAATATGTGTCAACAGGGCTAAGTATCAAACTCATCATAAAAACTCCCAAAAATTAATTTTGAAGTCTTACACTTATCAATTTAATATGCCATTATCCTTTAGATTTAACTAGTTACAACGTTTTGAAGGCAAAATCTAGCTTTAGCGGTAAAACTTACTCTGCGTTTGACACCCATTTTGGAGAAAAATTTGATTTAGAATTGTGATTGATGAAACAATGTATGATTAAAAAGTAAAGAGAAATTTTAGATTTATGTGCAATATTATTTTATTAATAGAATGTAGGCTTAAAATGAAGAAAGATAATGAGAAAGAGAAAAAAATGAATGTCAAACAAGGATTTAAACAGTAAAGCCTTCCCGAGCCCAGGGTTCGAACCTCCTTTGACGAAGAGGCTTTGATACCCCTTTAAAAGGCAAAAATTAATAAATAAATAAAAATAAAATAAAAATCACACGTTTTTACTCAGATATTTAATAATTACTGCCCAATCAAAAACTACAATTAAAATACAAGAATCTCAGATTCTCAGGCTGCAATCTTCTAACTAAACATCTAGATCCAGGTCACAAGACTGAAGACTCGAATTGCAGGTAGAACTCTACTTCAATGTCAGTTCTACAACTTTAAATATTCCATTGGAAATTTGCCAAGTTCTCAACATTCACCAAAATAGGCAAAAGTCAAAATGTCAATGCTGAATCACAGCTCAAAAATAAGTTACATTAGCTATTGTATGTTATCATAACCAAAATGTACATTAAGCACCACAAGAATCTAGTTATTGCTTTACTCAAACAAAATCGATCAACCGAATCAATTACTGAATATAAATTTAAATGAAATTCCACCTTATTGGGATGATCTCGGAAATCAGACATCTCTACCATACAATAGGAATAATCCTAAACCGGCACACCACCTTCAGATACTAGTTTTATTCGCTGGTGATGCTCTTGAACCTTGTAATCCACAATCTCCATGAATAGATTGGAATCCAAGACACAATCTGGGCGTCCATATACAGCTGCTTGAACACTGGCCATGAGTTTTGCAATCTCACGACCAGAGAACCCTTCTGTTTTCCGTGCAGCATCTCGTAAGACATCATCCGACAGATCTTTTATGGTTATTTTCTGTGGTTTCTTCTTAAACAAATGTCCCCATTTGGACTCGCCATCTTCTTCACCACAAACGTACTTGTTCAAGTACAGCTTCAGCAGTTTGTAACGCTCATCCTCTCGTGGAAGTGGGAATTCAATAACCTCATCAATACGGTCGGTAATAGCACTGTCAAGATCTCCTGGTCTGTTTGTGGCAAGAACAAGAACCACATCTCGAGATTGATCCCCAGTTCGAAAGAGCAAAGCATTCAAAGCACTTCGTTGAGCTTCACTCATGTGTTTGCTATTACGTCTACATGAAAAGAAAAGAAAAGAAAAGAAAACAATAACATAAAATATTTGGCTTCGATATCAAACGTCTGAGAAAAGATGACGTCTTTTGCACGTAAAAGCCCTAAATTTGCAAACCAACCTTCTAGTATAAAAAACAAGTTACTTTTAATTAACTTTTGATGTTTAATAGTTTACTTTTTTTCTTACTGCTAAGCAAAACGATTACTTTTCTCAAAAGTACCTCCTACCTTAGTGTTGAGCATACGCTTGGGATGATGCTTCTCAAAAAACATTTTTAGTCAAACCACGTTTAACTACGCATCTTGTAGGACCCACAAATACTACCACTACTCCACCACTTATTTACCCATGTTTATAAAAAACCCTATGCATAAACACCTTGCCAAACATACCCTAAGTAACTTGTACCAAACTTTCTCCAATAAAAAAATTTATATAATCAAAACTAAGTTTTTTCCCTTAAAAGTAAGCTTTTAAGCTGAGCTAGTTATGCTAAAATCTCAAGGTATTTACCCACCACCACATCACAAGGGAGAAATGAGAGAGAGAGAGCCCCAGAAATTAATGCAAGTGTGGAGCGTGCACGAGGCTACAATTACTCTATTTTACTTGCAAGCTCAGCAGTGGGATAGTTCAATAATATCATTATGATATACCAGAAGGGAGGAAGATTAAACAAAAACATTCATATAATTTATCATTTGAAATTATGTTGAGTTGAATAAATGGTAAAAGTATGTAAAATATGAGGTGTCGGTAACTGGTCGTCAGCATATTATTGTTATATGAATGACTTCTGAAGCTCCTGTAAATTGTAACACATCCATTCAATTTGTCTGATAAACTATTCAAGCAGTAATCAATCCTTAACTAAATTCTGATCCATACTAAAAATAAAATAATAAAATATAGAGTTGTTGTAAATGAAACAACTTACTCGCATAGAAAGGCATCAGCCTCATCAATGAAAAGCAGTAAACCTTTTCTTGACTTTTTTGCCCAATCAAATATCTCATGGATTTTGGTAACAGCCTGCGGACCCAGTGGTGCAACGTCTCCTCCTGTCATCATGGCATAATCTAAACCCTGCAGAATGCAAAAGCAGGGAAGCTGAGAACATAAAAACCTTTATTAATTTCAAATGAAGTCTTTCCAAACAGTATTGAAAAGTCTCGAGATGACCATAAAATTTCAAGGGGCTACACCTAGTCTACATTAATGTCAGTCACATATTCAAAAGACTGTAAATATTTCCCAAATATTAATTCTCCAACTCTGGATGAGTTTGATGCCTCCGGTACTTTTTTCAAAATCCCCATTTTTTTTAGTCCTCCCATTTAAAAGGCAAGGGTAGGAAATTTCTTGTGATAGTAATTATGAACTCATTCAATTTCCATTGGGTGGATGCCCTGTTTCCTGCAGCTGAAAAGCCTCCAGCTCTGCTCCTCACTCAACACACATCTCTTAATCTATGAAAATCTCTCCCCATTAATATTAATATAATAATCTTGACAATATGACACACTAAAATAGAATGCAAAATCAGTATTCCAGTCGAGAAGGGTGGAATTGATGTGTATTGTCAAGGAGGAAGAAGCTTCAAAGTCTATTTATTAGGGAAAATTATTCACGTTCTTCATTTATTCAGTAACAAACTTTTCTGCAGGGAAAAGAATTTTCGCACATCAATTAAGATCCAAGAGAAAGAAGGCATCTAGTATACCGATTTTCTAGCTATCTCCCTTGCAACCAAAGTTTTACCAGTTCCAGGAGGCCCATAAAAGAGCATGTTACGAAATGGTGCTTGGTGAGTCTTAGTGTTTGCTGTAGCCCGAGCAAGGTGCTCTATTCTTTTTTGCAATGAAGGATGCAGAATGATCTCTCCAAAAGGAGATTTATTTTGCGCAGGAGCTGCTGCCCTTGCAACAGTACTGTAATTAAGCATCTTATTAGATCCTCGAGAAATTATCCCTGACCATGGAAATTTGGCCATGGACGATTCTCGAATCAGAGATGGTTGCCCAAGAATTCTATTGATATATCCCCATGTAACTTTGGCACCTTCCCTGCAGAAAAACAACGTAATCAAAATCAACACATTTAAACATAAAAAAAGAATCAACAGATTTTCTATGGCAGATGAGATCGAATACTTCTAAATTAGTCAGACAATAAACAAAAATCTTCATTTGACAAAAAATCAAGGATATTTCACATGTGGTGCGTGGAAAGGTCGCAAGTGATAATAACATAACTATTGAAGAAAATATAATGACATGTACAGCACATGTACATGCAGTAAATAGCATATTGCAATTACACATACCGTATGTGACAATAGTTCCAATGCTTTTGTTTCCCCCAAAGAACATAATCTTACACGTTGATGCCATGGCTCATATTTTTCTATTTATAGTCCAATTTATAATGTTATTGTAGAAAAATGAGTAAAATTGAACCCTACTCTGGTATATGCTAGTCTATAGGAAACTTACTGGGTCAACTACAGCTGTGTCCACGAATACCATATGAACATGGAAAAAGCTCAAAGATTGAATGTTTTTTTCTAGTTCTGCATGGTACAATTGTATTATTATCTCTGAAAACTTTAATATCATTTATCTGTACCAAATATATATAAGAGCAAACTGTTCGGAAAAATCATCCTCTGGTCATTTGCAATTTTACAAGTCTAAACAGAGATTAGAAAACTCAACCTTTACTTTTAAACATCATTATTATATCAGCAGATAAGATACCACATAACATTGCCACAAATTAATTTTAATTTAGTTGATATTATGGCAAAAGAAGGAAGAATGGTGCAGAGACCTGGTAGTGTAAACTCCAGCAGCTAATGCAGTAGCCCCTCCAATAGTCATTAACAACTTACTCCTGTCAGTCAATAGAATCCGAAATCCCCCTGCATAGTACAGGGAACAGGGAAGTAACAACTGATTAGATCTATATGTACTATAGATTTTAAATTGACAACAGTGTAATAAATATAGAAACAAATTTGACCAATATAATAAACATGTGAGCTCTCTCTCTCACTCTGCGCACGTGTTTGTTTGTGCATAACCGCATGCATCTTCGTGTGTGGACGACTGCTTCATCTTCCTTCCCTTAGGCTCACACACCTCAATCTCACTTCAGCTTAAAGGACTCCACGTGTAGAAACTATCTAATCACCTTCCATGATTTTAAACTAGCAATTATGAAAATTCAATACCTAGCATATAAACATTTGAAGTTTTATCTCTTTCTACTATTTGGATCACCTAATCCTTCATCCCAGCATCTTTTCCCTTATTCATCCAGCATTCGGATCAATATATATAAATGATATGAAATCCCTATGACTATTGCGCATCCAAGATATAAAGAAAAACTTAAAATTCAGATTCACCAACTAGCATGATTTATAATCTTAATTCCAATATTATTATAAATCAAAAAGTAAAAACTTAGAAGGCATCATCTCAGGCTGCAGAAGCATCTGTAAGAGAAACAAGAATAGGTTGAGAGGATTTTAGGGTCAACATGGGTGAAATTGAAGGTACAATACTGTAGCAAGTGGGAGCAATGAGAATTTCTGCATGGGAACGTCAGTAACCAACATAAACTATCACTTTGGGTCTTTAACTTGAAGAATATAGAAATTTTGGCCAGTTACAAACCTTCAATGTGACTGAAAGTTGTATTGATTGCTGCAAGCCACTTTTCTCTTTCACCATTTATTCGCTCTAAAAGCATCCTCCTGTTATGGTCCTCGGTCAATTTTGCTTCATAAGCCCGACCTTCCGCTTCAGCCATAGCCTTTACTCTTATTGTTTCACGTTCTATCTCAGCCCTCTCTTTCTCAGTCTGTCGCTGCTGAATTTGCATCTGCTCCTCAGTTGCTCGTCTTGCTTGTTCTTTTCTTATGGATGAATCCTCTTGCATTTTCACTAATTCAGCATTATGACGTCTCTGAGCCTCATGATCTGTCTGAATTCATGATAAATGATAAAGTAAACTTGCAAGAGTATTTTGTAGCGCACAAAATTATAAAAATTATGAGGTCTAAAGCCTAGTGATCTGTCTGAATTCATGATAGAAGATAAAGTAAACTTTTGAAAAAATTTATGTAGCAAAGAAGAATTATAACCATTATGAGGTCTATGAGCCTCCTGATAGGTCCGAACCATGATAGATGATAAAGTAAACTTTGTAAAAGATTTGTGTATATATTAATAATTATTGACATTGTCCACTCAACTTAAATCGTATTACTAAATTATACTCAATAAACATTGGGGATAACATCAATGGCAACATGGATATAGTCATATGGGTTATGCGAGTTAATAAAGTGAAACACTCATGCTTCCACTCAACTCAAATTAAGCTCGCCAAATTCACGTCACATATACGTAACACTTGATTTCAGAATGAGGGACAAGAAGAGTGAGTGTTCAAACCTGCATTCGTTTTCGAGCTAACTCATCTTCATATCTCAACATTTGCGCTTTAGCTTGTGCTTGTTGTTGATATAGATTCCTCTGGTCTTCTGCCCATTTTCGCTGCTTTTCCTGCGGATACAAGCACACATGATAGGTGACAATAAATACATAAAGTTTAAGTCAAATCACATAAACAAATTTTCCATGCTTCAAGCATTTATTCTCTTGATCAAAAGAAAATTTCTATCACCAAAACATAATGTGTGTAGTCAATTCTACCATCCAATTACTAATGCAAATAGGTGGCAATAACCATATACTTATGTAATCCCGCGATCTTCAAAAAATAAAAAATGATCCCCAAAAGATAAATTCTCTCTGTATATATGAAATAATTTTCTTTCTGCATGGACGGAGATTTACCTATCACCACTTACATTTTCTTTTCGTTTTTCTCTACAAGAAAAGTAAGAGCGTGCTTGATAGATATTAAAATCGGATTAAAATTAAAAAACTAGCCATTATTTTTTACTTTTATTAGATGACTGTTACCCAATAACGAATATATTTTCAATTTTAATTGACTTTTAATCTCTACTAAACAAGCCCTAAATAAATAAACAAATGCCTAAAGTGAGTCGAAAACTAAATATTTGTTAAGCATTTAAGCAACCAATCTTAACGGAAAACATACAACCTTTCTACCACAAGATTATGAACTCTGTGTGTGTGTGTGTGTGTGTGAGAGAGAGAGAGAGTGAGAGAGAGTGAGGTTCCAAAATTTAAAATGTATAAATGATTTACTTAATTTATCAAACTAAACACTCACGATATCACCATGAGCTTGAATGGCCTCAAAATTAGCCTTCTCCGCTCCCAATTCCGCTAGCCGCGTCTGCTCCTGCTTTCTCATCACCTCAAAGACCTTCAAAAACATACATAAAACTTACTTCAAGCTAAATTCCCAGAACGCTTCTTCCAAATAACCAACATCAACTAATTTCTGCAGAACATAAACAACCCATCTTTGTTTGATCAATATTAAGAAAGCTTGCTTCGGAAAATAATAATTACCTGTTTGGCATGAGGAGAGCTATTAATTTCTCTGAGAGCTTTGGCCCCTCTCTCCAACGATTCTGGATCGAACCCCCCTTTCGAATCTTCGACTGCGGGATGAGAATCCGGTGCAGAAGAATCCGCTTTCGGAGCCTGTACCGGGACTGGAGCAGACGACGATGGTGTAGAAGATGAGAAAGGAGAAAATCGGAACGGCGAATCGGCATAAGAACGATTAGAGAGCGTGGAATAGGAAGCCGCAGCCGCCACCACTGCCGCCACCGCCGACATCCTTGAAGCCGCCATTTTCTGTGTCTAACCTTTACTAAATTATCTTAATTAGCATTGAGTCGTGAAATGTATATCAAATGAAGGATTAGGGTTTATGGAATTTGGAATTCTCAGCCAGGGTTTAAGGTGTGGCGCGAGAATAAAATTGTAAAACCCTTGTTTCCTGATGCGTCACCAATGGAGCGGTTCGGCCCGGACCCATCAGTAAAGGAACTAATTTTGATGGGCTATTTGGACCTTGTCATCTGGGCCTCCATTTGCTAGTTGACAAAATTGCCTGAAATTATATTGGGCAACTTACAAAAATACCCCTACACTTAGATATCTTTTGAAAAATTATATGAAAAATATTTTGGAAGTAAAAAATATTTTGTAAAGTTTAATTATTAAAAAAGTGATATACAATACCAAAAAAAGTAACAAACAACAAAAAAAAGTGACAAATTTTTTTAAAAAAGTGATATACTCAAAAAAGTAACAAAAATTCAACCACACATTCTCTATCATTGTACTATTCTAAAATATATTTTTTCAAAATAATGTGGCTCAAACACACCCTAAACATCACTTTCTTAAGTTAAGTATCTTTTATTATTATTATTAAAAAGTGACATACTATAATGCTTGTCACTCAAAAAGTGAAAGAAACTTTAAAAAAATGTGTTGAAAATTCAAAAAAGGCGAGAGACACTAAAAAAAGAAGGGACATATATTTAAAAAATGATAAAAATTCAAGAAAGTGACAAATTTAAAAAAATGACAAACATAAAAAAATGATAGAACACTAATAAAATATCACTTTTTTATTAATATTTGAGAAAAAGGTTTAAGTATAAACCAGATCAAAGTAGCTCCCATTGAAAAAGTGACAAAAATTCAAATAAGTAATAAACACTCAAAAATGTTACAAAATAAATTTGAACTTTACAATATATTCAAGGTGTTAAGGGTCTTCTGAGGCCCTCCACCTCGTCCATCTACTTCATCTGTCATGTGTTGGCCGAACTGATTTGGTGTGCCACGTAGCGGATGAATCAGATCCACGTTCGACGAACTGATTACGTAACTCCGAACAGAAACACCATCGCCCACCTCGTAGAAGAACCAAACTCATCCGCCATTCAAGGCAGATGCAAATGCCCGCACCCCACTTTCGTTACCTCTCACAATCTGTCTCGCCACACCTCTACGAAGATCTTGTAGAAGATCTTTCCAAAGTCAAGTCTCTGACTGATTAATGGAACTTGTGGTAGGCTACAAACGGTCAACTCAACTGTTATGATAGAAATCATTCAATGTCCACCAATATATGGATTAACAGATTGATGCCTATGAAAGGATGGTCCATCCTAAATCTGAAGCCACGTGTACCCACATCCAATGGTTCTCATCTTCCCTTCTCAAGTATAAATACCCCTTAATAATGGTAAGGTGGGGGTTCTCAATCTAATTGTGGCATTCGAGTCTTTAATTCTAAAGAGTCTTTCACTATATTTACACACATTCTCAACCATATCTTGGTGACCACTTCATCGTCGGACGCCACTATCCGATTAACTGAAATATTGATTTGACTATCTTAGTGCTCACGGCTGCTTCCACCCCCACCGAAAAAGGCCACGAGTGACTAACGGCGTGCTACCGGGCGCAGGGAGGAGCATACGTGAAGACTTATTCTATTGAACACGTGTCGAAACCATTTTTCGGGGTCAATAGATTGGCTTCGTTTATGGGAAACATTACTATAACCATGAGTATCCCCACGAAAGAAAAAATTTATTAGAATATTTGGTTGAAATTCCCACTTGAAAAAGGGATTTGCTCTTGAAAAAAGAACATGTCATAAACAAAGTTTTCATTATCTAGAAGAAGAAAATTTGTAACTCCAAACCAATGAGTTCTAGCTATAAAGAAGTGAATCCGATGAGAATAAGAGAGATCTTTGAAGAAGAGATCATCCGGAACAATGTTACACATTAACAACCTCATCATCAATATCGCGGAGGGTGAAGAACTGTTGCACGGCTGACTGCCGAAGTGGTACGCATGGCTACTAACATGAGGAACATCACGGCCCAAAACATAAAGCAAGTGACAGGGAAAACTCTGAAAAGTTACCTCGTTCGTTTTATCGATGAGATAACCTATTGCGAACAAGTCATGGACAATGAAGCCATCTCAGCTCTTAAGGAAGGACTCAATATGAATACATTGTTTTGGAGAGACATTCGAAGTCAAAACCCCTCCACCTACGACGAACTGGTAGAAATGATGAAGGTTGAAATTGTCAATGAAGAAACAATTGACCATCAGAACCCTACCTCAGAGGTAGATCGGTAGGGGACCCACCTCCCAGATCGTAAGCCAGCAATGGACTCAGGCCGAGCACGCAATGGCTCCTACTTCAGGACAGGCATTGGCTATAGCCACTTTGAATGTTGTACCAACATTGGCTTACGAAAACATTGGACCTAGTAATAACGCTACAACCAGAAATCCTGTAAGACACTCTATCTCTAGGAATAGAAGAAGAGGCAAAGAGCCAAGAAATAGGCCTTGATAGGAACCATAGCCATATTGTACGTTCCACCACTTTATGGCCATGACACAAGTAAATGCGGGGAAGTCACAAGATCCAAGAGAAGCAACCCTCATAACACCAGAGAGAACCGCTATCTAAGTGAAATCCCAAGACAAAACTGACCAATGAGGGACGAAACGTGACAACATTCACCTTGGAATGATAGAAAGGAGGACAGGAAGAGACCCAAAAGGGGACAGTGGCCCAAGAGGGACTAGACCGTCACAAATGAACACCAACCCATTCGAGAAATCGACACAATTATTAGGGGATCACACGTAGGAGGTGAGTCCAGAAACGCACAAGGAATTAAACTAGGGAGGTTAAGGACTCACCCATGGCCAACTATATAGTAAGCCAATCCCAAAGGACGAGGTCAATAGAGCCTATTACATTCACTCAGAAAGATGTGGTGGGCGTGCACTATCCCTACTACAACGCACTAGTGGTAAAAGTCGTGGTGGCTCGAAATGGGCTAAAACACATGCTGGTGGACAACGGAAGTTCAGTCAATATTCTATTCAGTTCGGCTTATGATAAGATGGTGGTAGACCATGAACTCACCCATATGGCTTCCCCCTTGTATGGGTTCACCGAAGATAGCATTATTCCAAAAGGAAAGATAACCTTGGCTGTTGAAATGGGGACCAAGCCTCTCGTAGCACACCACTTCGTGGAGTTCTTGGTGGTTGACCGCCAGTCTGCATATCATGGAGTGCTAGGAAGACCCGCCTTGAAGGAGCTATCACCTCCATCCATCACCTATATATGAAATTTTCCACTGAACGAGGAATAGCTACCGTCCGAGGTGATCAAATGGGCTCCATGGAGTGTTACCTCAACTCCCTGAGAAATGTCGAGCCACGAGGAGTTAAAATGGTATTCCTTAATACTGAGATGTCCAAAGCCCCAGAAGAAAGATGACCCCCTGCACAAGGGAAAGATGTAGAGATGGGAAAGATGTAGAGATGATAGAGGCTTTCGTGAAAGGTCGACCTAAAAGATACCCTTGGAAGAACTGGATCCTCGAATTATCGAATCCAAGTCACAAGCTGCTCCAATTGAAGAACTGGAAAGCTTTCCAATCGATCCCCAGAACGCCTCAAAAGTCCTGCAAGTAGGAGAAGATTTGGAAGAATAAGCGAAGAAAGGTCTGAAATACTTCCTCCGTAAGAACTCCGACATCTTCACATGGAAACATGAGGACATAATCGAAATAGACCCAAAGGTAAGTTGCCACCATTTGCAAATTGATCAAAGTCAAACCCCACACAGGCAGAAGATAAGAGCCTTGAACGCGAAAAGGTACGAGGCTCTAAAGGAAGAAGTGGAGAAATTAATTAGCAATGGCTTCATTAGGGAAGCTACCCATCCAAAGTGGATATCCAACTCTGTGTTGGTAAAGAAATATAATGATAAGTGGAAGGTGTGCATCGACTTCTCCAATCTCAATCAGGCATGCTCGAATGACAGTTTTCCACTTTCTCGAATAGACCAATGGGTAGATTCGACCGTCGGACACAAGTTACTAAGTTTCATGGATGCCTATTTGGGTTACAACCAGATTCCTATGTACCAGGAAGATGAGGACAACACTTCTTTCATCATGGATATGGGACTATATTGTTACATGGTGATGCCTTTTAGACTGAAAAATGATGGAGCCACCTATTAGAGGTTAGTAAACAAGATATTCGCTGATCATTTCGGCAAAATGATAGAAGTCTATGTGGACGATATGCTCGTGACAAGGCTGAGGAGCATGTAAAGCACTTGAACGAGGCCGCCTTCCAAAGCTAAACCCTCTTAAGTGTGCATTTGGAGTAGCGTCTGGTAAGTTCCTAGGGTACATTGTAAATCAGAAAGGAATTGAAGCAAATCCAGAGAAAATCAAGGCTTTGGTTGAAATGAGGTCACCTCAGAAGCTAATAGAAGTACAATAGCTCATTGGCAGGGTGGCCACACTCAATCGCTTCATATCCAAAGCCACTGAGAAGTGTCTTTCCTTCTTTAAGATTCTCAAAGAGAGAAAGAAGTTCTTATGGACACCGAAGTATGAGGAAGCATTCTAGGCACTGAAAAGTTACCTCGGACAAGCTCCCCTTCTATCTAAACCCAAAGAGGACGAATCACTATTGTTTTATCTAGTCATATCTAACGATTCCATCAGTTCGGTTCTCATAAGAGAAGAAAAGAAGCGCCAGTTGCCCATTTACTACATAAGCAAAGCCTTGTTACCACCAGGGGTACGTTACCCAAACATGGAAAAGCTCGCTCTTTCCTTGATCACCGCATCTCGAAAGTTGAGGCCATATTTTTAGGCTCATAGCATCCACATACTAACAAACTTTCCCCTAAAGCAAGTCCTCTAGAAATCGGACGCCTCAAGGAGGCTGGTGAAGTGGGCAGTAGAACTCAGTGAGTTCGACATAATCTACAAGCCCAAGGTTGCAATTAAGGGCCAGGCCCTGGCTGACTTTGATGTTGGATTTGCCAAGGCTCCTGAAATCGAAGTGAATATGGAACCAGTGGAGCCTCCCACCTGGAACCTCTTCGTAGATGGATCATCTAGAGAAGTCGGTTCGAGAACAGGAGTAGTCTTGGAGAGTCCTGAGGGCCATGAGCTTAATTGTGCAGTAAGACTTGGATTCAAAGCATCCAACAATGCAGCTGAACATGAAGCACTCCTGGTCAGCCTCCGTTTGGCTAAAGAGCTACAAGTGAAGAGGTTGGCCATCAACAGCGACTCACAACTAGCGGTGAACTAGGTCAACGGAAGTTTTGTGGCTAGAGACAAGCACATGGTAGCATAGAGACTAGTCATGAATTTCCTTCCCAACTTTGAGAAGTTTGAACCGGTAAAAGTGCCCCGCCTAGAGAACTCCCACACCGACGCTCTGTCAAAATTAGCTAGCAGCAAGAATTTCAAACTTCTCAAGGTGGTTCCCATAAAACACCTCATCGAACCTTCAATCACAAGGAAGGGATAAGTGATGTAGATAGAAGGCACTCCTTCGTGGATGTAACCGATCATTACTTTTCTCAAAGAATAAACTGTACCTAATGATACAGTCGAAGCTCGTCGACTTCTGAAGAGGACGGCTCACTTCATCCTATAGGATGACGTGCTGTACAAGTGAGGCTTCTTATCACCTCTCCTCAGGTACACAGGAGGTAAGGAGGCGAATTACATTCTGAGAGAAATCCATGAGGGGGTTTGTGGCAATCACTCCGAAGGTCCAGCACTGGCTCACAAGGTACTCAAATAGGGATACTACTAGCCAACCCTAAAGAGGGACTCGATTCAGTTTGTACGCAAATGCGATAAATGCCAGTGCTTTTCCAATGTGCAAAGACAGCCATCTCAAGAACTCATGGTCGTGTCAAGCCCTTGGTCATTTGCTAAGTGGGGAGTTGATTTTATTGGGCCATTGCCAAGGAGAAAAGGAAACACCTACTTCGCTATTGTCGCGTTTGATTATTTTACAAAATGGGTCAAAGTGGAGCCTTTATTAAAGATCACCGAAATAAATACCTCTAAATTTCTTTGGAAGAACATTATATGCAAGTTTGGCATACCCCACTCTGTGGTTTCAAATAATGGTAAGCAATTTGATAATAAGAAAATCAGGGACCTATCCAATGAGCTTGGAATCAAAAAGCATTCCTCAATGCCTCACCACACAAGCTAACGATCGATAGATGTAGTCAACAAAATCATCAAACTCACCTTAAAGAGAAAGTTGGATGCTTCAAAAAGAACATGGGTTGATGAACTCCCCCAAGTTCTTTGGGCCATACGAACTACCTACAAAATTACAACTAGAAAGAGCCTATTCTCTATGACATACAGGGCCGAAGGCATGAGCCCCGTGGAAGTAAGAGTGCCTTCACCTCATTGCATCCACTTTAACAAAATAATAAACTACAAACTAAGGATGTTTGAGCTGGAGCTTCTCAAAGAAAAGAGGGATGATTCTCAAGTTAAACTCGCCTCCTACCAACGCAAGATGATGCGTTATTACAACATCAAGGTGAAGAGAAGGTCATTTCGTGTTGACGATCTGGTGCTCCGGAGAGTGTTCCCATCATCAAAAGAGCCGGGAACAAAAACATTAGGGCCAAATTGGAAGGGCTCATACCGCATCACTGAAGAATTACGACGCGGCACATATAGGATCAAAATTTGGACGGCAAAATGATGCCTCATCCCTGGAACGTCAAACACTTGAGAAAATATTAGCAGTAGGAAAATTATGAGTATTATCATGTAAATATTATTGACAATTAAATGAACTGGCTTTCACTTCTGTGTTGTTCTCAAATAAACCCATCTCAACCAATGATGTTCGCTCATTAGAGGGGTGCAGGTGCCATCCTGACAGGACGGACCAGTAGTGTTCTTACACATTTTCATTGCTTGCCGAAGTGCATACGCTCCCAAGGGGCCACCTCAACCAAAGATGTTTGCTTCACTAGGGGAGGTGCGGGTACCGCCGCTGGCGAGATGGACCAGCAGTGTTCTCACACATTTTCATTCAATGTTGATGTGCATACGTCCCCAAGGGAGTACCTCAACAAAGGATGTTTGCCTCGCTAAGGGATGTGTGGGTGTCGCCTCCGACGAAACGGACCAGTAGTGTTCTCACACATTTTCACTCCTTGCCGTAGTACATACACCCCAAGGGACCACCTCAACCAAGGATATTTGCCTCGTTAGGGGGAGATGCGGGTACCATCCTTGGCGCAGCGGACTGGGCGAAGTGTTTACATGGATTCCATTTGCTTTATCCTTTTGTTTAAGTGGTTACACTTAGTTGAAGTGTTTACACGGATTCCATTTGCCTAGTTCATTTTTCTTAAGCGGTTATAGTTAGGCGAAGTGTTTAGATTCTATTTGCTTCATTCATTTGCTTAAGTGGTTACGCTTAGGCGAAATATTTTTACTTCATCCATTTGCTTAAGTGGTTACACTTAGTCGAAGTGTTTACACGGATTCCATTTACTTCATTCATTTGTTTAAGTGGTTATGCTTAGATGAAGTGTTTACACTTCAATTTGCTTAATCTATTTGCTTAAGTGGTTATGCACAGGCGAAGTACTTATTTGCTTTGTCCATTTGCGTAAGTTCATATCCGATTAGCGTAGTTTGAGTAAAGCTCCAATACTTAACGATTGCGAAAAGAATCTCATTATGAAAAATAAGTCAGGGTCGAAGCCATTAGAAGAAACAAGAAAAAGAAAACCTGCGGATCTACATTTACAATGGCCCCCTCCTCCACCTCCTTCAAAGGGGCTTCCTCCTCAGCTTCCACATCAGGCTGACCTCCAGTAGGGCCACTGAACTCTTCTTCAAGAAAGGCTATGTCCAATTCTGGATGCACCTTCCTTAGATGAGACATCATACGTTGGGCATTCCATGAAGACTAGTAGTTGGCGAAGTCATCGTACTCCTTTGTCTGGTCGAAATTATCAATATAGTTCTGTACACAAGTTTCGTCGGTTGCCTTCACTTCTATCTTTAGGGACTCAATCTCTTCCTTCTGGGCTTCAGTCAACATATTCAGGTTAGCCCTTTATTTGTTAGCCCCCTCCAAGTCCTCAGAGGTGATCCTTTGGTGTTCATTGGACAAGTCTATTCACTTGGTGAGCACAACCACTTGTATACTGACTCATGGAATTCATTCTTTAGCTGATTTACTTGTATCTCAGCAGAGTCTAATTTCACCTTAGCCTCAGTCCTCTTTACCTCAGCCTGCTCTGCCTCTTCCTTGGCCTTTTTCACATCTTTTTCCTACCTCTCCGAGGCCTTCACCCTTTGTTCCAATTCTTAGCTTTTCCTACGAAGGCCTCGGACTAAGTCCTTTACCGCCATGCTAATACTTAGCGCCCTCACCACACAGGCATTATTGGCGGCTAGAAGATCATCCGCTTTGTAGGAGGCTACTTTATCTTACCAGTCCTCGATCCAATACCTGTTGTGGACACAGGAGACAGAGGTGGTTTCAGGATGCAGCATTTCTAAAACTTCCTTAGAGAGCTCATCCTCCTTGCTCCCCAGAAAATTAGTTCATTTGCCACAGGAAGAAGGGTTGGCAGGTTTTTTCAGCCTCTTTCGAGCCGACTCTCCGACCAAAATAGCAGTGATGGGAACAACAGCCCTTGGAGTCTTGGATGGGGCTACAATAGTCAACCAGGAAGGAATTGGGGAGGAGAAGGTCGGGCCACTGTGGCTGACGAAGTGGAGGCCCCTGCTGGGCCAGATATTTTCCTCTTGACGAGAAAGGCGCCTTCCTCCACTTCATCTTCCTTAAGAGGCAGCTGAGTCCTACTCAGTTGATGCAATCTTTCCGCCTGTTTTTTGTAGGCGGACGAACTGGCCTTTAGGGCCTTCACCTCCGCTATACTACAACAAATCATAGCAGAAGTCTGGCATGACTACCTTCTTCTTCAAATAATCATCTACACAAGGAAAAAAATGTTAGCAATCAAACCGAAAACATTAAATGTTGAATGACACCGGTAAAAAATAAAGCTTACCTTGAGTCGCCATCAGTCCGCTCAAAGTGAAGTTGGTGTTCATATCAATCAACTCCCCGTAACTCTGGTCATTGAGAGGTTACTGGTAGATTTGACCAATAATGTCCCAATCCTCCTCGAAAGGGAGCATGCAAACAACAGAAATATTAGGCCATAAAAAATCGCCTAAGTTAAATCAACTAGGTAAGAGGACTTACTGGCTGTGGAGTTAGACGTAGGGACGGTGAGGAGAGCCATGGTTTCACGGGGTGGCTTTCTTCTTAGCATAGAAAGGGACACCGTGCGGCAGTAGTCTGCTCCGCTAGACTACCTTACGCCTTTTCTCGGGACGAAAGAGATTTTGATTGCAAAAAATAAGAAAGCTTGAAACACAAATGAAAAGAAAATGATCATTGAATACTGAAAGCGAGAAATTACAAAAGGAAAGCAGGGAATTACAAATGGCTAGTGCAGGGGGCGAACACTAGAAAG
>CAIGRB010101919.1:0-25467 GCA_903798255.1 Fraxinus quadrangulata | reverse complement strand
ATCATATACAAATACTCCGGGCATACCTGGGTAAATCAACAATTAAGTACCAATTGAAATACAACTACTATGAGCATACCCAAGTAATCAATCAAAACAAAAGATGTATAAGAGAAACAAGTCAACCCATCGCTAAAGACTCGTAACACATCAAAACATTTGGATACAAAGCAAACATCACTTTGTATATGTGTGTTTTGATTCGTCGAATAATACTCTCAACATGGGGTTTCAAATTTTCAAAGACCATTCTATTTCTAGCCATCCAAATGTAGTAGACGGAGCTAGCTAAAGCAATCCTTTTAGCTTTGTTACGCCAAGAGGTTCCTCTACCTTCCTTGATCCACTTTAGTGCACTAGCCATAGTAGTCATGGCTCTTGTAATGCCCAACCAATCTTTAACTCTTCCAAACACTAGAAGAGAATTGACATTCAAAAAATAGGCGATGACATGTTTCCTCATGTGAAGCACAAAGAACACAATTCCGATCAATATCCAAGTAATGCAATTTGTCTTTGATGAGTAACTTTGATTGAGCTCCCAACCATAACATAAAGGAGTGTTTTGGAGTGATGAAATGCTTCCAAACATCCTTTGCCCAACACTTTGCATCCCCCTTACGCCGAAAAAAATCACATGCCTTCTTTACACAAAATTTATCCCCATTAAGCCAAGATATCCCGCTAAAAATCTGTTGCTATGAATTTAAAGGGGGCTGGTCGCCCCTATTGTGTGCAAAAATCTGCCCTTGTACATCTCTAATTTCCATCAATTTTTTGAAGAGTGGTGAGTGATCTTTCAAAGGTAAGACCTCCCAAATGCTAGCTCCTTTAAGGTAGAATTGGTTCATCCAACGAATCCACAAAGTATCCTTTTTGTGATGAATATTCCACAGCAATTTTGCAAGTATAGCAGAATTCCAGCTTTTCAAATCTCTAAAGCCCAAACCACCTTCAATCTTCGGTAAGCAAATATCCCGCCAAGCAACCAAAGGCTTCTTAGAACCCCAAAGGAAGTTACGGCAAAGGCTATAGATTCTAGAAATGATTGTAGCTGGAATAGGGAGTGGAGAAAGCCTAAAACATTCAACTCCTTGAAGTACCGCTTTAATCAATTCCGCTCTCCTCGCATAGGACAAAGAAGAACACGTCCAAGAACTAATATAAGCTGTAATTTTATCCAAGAAAGGAGCATAACAACTTACTTTTAACTTCTCGGAAGCAAGTGGAATACCCAAATATCGAAAGGGCATTGTACCCTTTGGAATGTTGGCAATTTCTTGGATATCATCAAGCTCAATCCCATGTATACCAGCTGTAAAGAGGCTGGATTTAAGGTTATTCATCCTTAATCCCGATGCATTCCCGAAGCTATTCAAACAATTCATCAAGATTTCCACCAACATGATATCTCCCCTTGCAAAAAGCATTAAATCATCTGCAAACGCAAGGTGTGTAATCTTTAACGGGCCACATTTAGGATGGTAGTTGAAATCACTCTCATTAGTGGTAACCTTTAGCATTCTTGAGAGATATTCAATACAAAGAACAAACAAGAATGGTGAGTGAGAGTGGATCACCTTACCGTAAGCCTTTCTTCCATTTGAAAAAACCATGTATGCTTCCATTCAACGCGACGGAGAAGGTGGGCGTGGAAACACATTCCATGACCCAACCGATGAATTTGGAAGGGAAACATAACCCCTCTAGCATTTGGTTCAAAAATCCCCAATCAACTGAATCATACGCCTTCCGACGATCAATCTTAAGTAGACATCTTGGGGCAACCCGCTTGCGATTATATTGCCTCATGAGTTCTTGAGCAAGATGAATGTTTTCAATCATACTCCTACCTTCTATAAATACGGATTGTGCTTGATCAACAATGCTTCCCAAAATAGGCTTCAACCGAGAAGCTAGAATCTTTGCAATAACCTTATAGAATACATTGCAACAAGAAATAGGCATATAGTCTCCAAAAATTGTAGTATGGCTAGATTTAGGAACCAAAGCAATTACTGTATGGTTCACTTGTTTGAGAAAGGAACCCGATGCAAAAAATTCTTTTATGGCTTCAATAAAATCCCCTCCAACTATCTCCCATGCTTCTTTGAAAAAACTTGATGAGTAACCATCCAGCCCGGGGGACTTATCATCCCCAATATCAAAGAGTGCTTCCTTAACTTCTTTGCTAGAGATATCCCGAACAAGAGAACCCCTTTGCTCCGAAGAAATGAAAGGGCCCCCATTTAAAAAATTCTACTCAATAGGTACATTTTGATAGCTTGTTCCAAGTAAAGAAGTATAGAATTTGACAAACTCATGAGCAACTTCTTCTTGCGATGTAGTGTAGCAACCATCATCCTTAAGAACTTTAGCAGTGAAGTTCCTTTTAGTGTTATGTTTCACCATGGCATGGAAAAACTTTGTACATTTATCACTATTAATAAGGAAATTGCACTTAGCTTGTTGGTAATAGAAACTCCTTTCTGCCTCACTCAATCCAAACGCCTTTTTCCTCAACTCGGCCACTAGAACTTGGAAATCTTGATTAGTGGGCTGATCATGGAGCCTTTGTTGAGCCTCCTCCAACTCCATTTTCGCCATGTTGGTCCTAGTAGAAATGTGTACAAAGTGCTTGGCATTTAGTGCCTTCAAAGCTCCCTTCAGTCTTTGCAATTTTTTACAAAACATATATTGTTTTGTTCCTCCATCAACACTCATCCAGCCCCTTCGAAAAACTTCTGAAAAATCCTCATGATTTGTCCACATATTGAAGAATCTAAAAGGCCTCCTGTTGTTCCCATCCCTCTCCAAAGCCGAGACAACACACGGAGAATGATCGGATAGGCATCCCGATGGTAAAAAATCAGCAAAAGCTTGAGCACCATTTTGCATCCAAGTTTCATTCACCATCGCCCTATCAAGCTTACTCTACATGGAATTATTGGTCCAAGTGTAAAGACACCCCGTAGACCTTAAATTCGTGAGACCAACTTGAAGGCAACAATTAGCAAAATCCTTCAATTCATATGGTGTAACCTCAGCACCATTACTTTTTCATCAAACTTCAAGAAATTATTGAAATCCCCAAGCACCAACCAAGGTAGCAAAACTACCAAATTGATGAGACTATTCCAAAGTGGCCTCCGGGAAACAATAGTATAGAATGCATAAACAAAACTAACTTGGAAAGTAAATGAGTTTACCTTGCAAGTTGCAATGCAATGGATAACTTGTGGTGTGCTTTCCACCACCTCCAAGAAGACCTTCATAGGATTCCATAAAATCAAAACTCTCCCGGCTTGATGTGTGCAAAAATTGTTTACTTGCTTCAATTCGTTGAATTTATTCCACATAATGCGATTCAATTTTGGTTCCCCAAGTTTCATCTCCAAAACTCCCATAACATCAATATTGTGCTTCTTGATGAATTCCTGAACCCCATTTTGTTTTAGAGGTTGGTTTAAACCCCTAATACTCCACGAGGCAATCTTCATGACGAAATAAAAAGAGCATTCTCCCTCTTGCCAACCTTCTTGGTCGTTTTCTTGCCCTCCATAGCTTGTACGACATTGACACCTACTGACTGTGTGTTACGTGCGCCCATAGGCTATTTTTCCTCTGTCCCCACATGCTGCTGAACCTGTACGCATGCTGGTTGCTGATTCTATGTGCACATGGCCTGCTGTTGTGTGCACATGGCCTACTATGATGCCTGCTGTGATGTGCCCACGGCCTGCTGTGATGTGCACACGACTTGTTGTGGTGTGCAAACGGACTGCTGTGATGCCTACTGTGATGTGCACACGGGGTGCTGTGATGTGCATGCATGTTGCTGTTTGTGTGTGCACGCTGCCTGCTGTGTGCACACGGGGTACTGTGAGGTGCACGCAGGCTGTTGCGATGTGCATGCATGCTGCTGTCCATGTGTGCCCGTAGGCTGCAATTCGTGTGTGTCATTCTTATGCCTCTTCACCTGTTTCCTTCTTTTCCTGTTTGTAAAAACTGTAAATTCTTGTTCATTTTCCAACTGCTGTTCATTGGTGCCTTCATTAGCTTCACCTGTCTGTTTATTAGTTACTTGTGCAGCCAACTTGTGATCGGTAGAAATTTTGCTGTCCAACGCTTTCCCAGCCTGCTTTTTATAGATACACCCATCCGTTGAGTGTCCAAAAACTTTGCAAGAACCACAAAATTTCGGTTCATACTCAAAAAGGATTTCTTGCTCCCTTATGACGTTATTTGGAAGCTTGATCGTCACGCTCCTCACGAGCTCAATCGAAGCATCAACTTCTATAAGAACTCTTGCATAGGATAATCTTTCTTTTGTGGATGTGAGCTTATCGGTGGTGATAGGTTTGCCCACCTTAGAGACAATTTTACCCAATGCATTTGCACCCCAAAATTCCAAAGGCAATCCCGGTAAATTAATCCACATCGGCATACTACTTACCCCCTTGTCATCAAATTCAAAGTACTGAGGTATCTCTTTAAGAATCAATGGTCTTCCAAAAACAAAATAGGGACCACCACTTAATACTTCAATTCTATCCATATCTGACTCGAATTTAAATACCAGCCATCCATTCCTGTGCACGTGATATTGGTATTTAACCTTCCACGAGGTAAAAAGTTGAAGGAGTGCCGTTTTCCATGGGAATCGACCGGCGAAATACCCAACAATTACGTAACCCCATTCTTTTTCAATATTTTCAGCATCATCCTCACTTAGTTCTACCACATCCGATGAGTTAATAAATTGCTCCTGTTTGATACCTTCATCAGGATTTCTATTGCCTTTGAAGCGGTTCGCCTATGAAGCTTTCTTAGCATTTTTTCCAGCATGAATTTCCTTATTTGTAGTCTGGGATTTCTCACAAGAGCTTGCTGAATCTGTATCCTCATCACCAAGTGTAATGGAAGCACTTGGTGAATTTTCAATTGCGACGTGAATTGCTTTCTCGCATGCAGGCTGATCAAAAGACTTAGAATTTTCCACAGCAATGTTAGGAG
Source organism: Fraxinus quadrangulata (assembly GCA_903798255.1). Lineage (NCBI taxonomy): Eukaryota > Viridiplantae > Streptophyta > Magnoliopsida > Lamiales > Oleaceae > Fraxinus > Fraxinus quadrangulata. The sequence continues at coordinate 20,451 of CAIGRB010101919.1, read as the reverse complement.
TAGGAACATGAGTGATACGTTTAAGTGTAGGGAGTTTACCTTGTTGGACCTTACTGGACTTAAGCTTACCCATTAGAGAAGGTAAGCCCGAAAATGCCAAGCAAATGAGATGCCGAGAAGAAGCCAAGAAAACAGCCCACAGCAAAAGGCCCAAGAACTCGAGTCCCTCACAATTAAAAATCAAATCTGAAGTAGAACCCAAAGAAAACCGCCAGGCTTAACCTTGTATTCATTGGAGGTAGCCTATTAATGTGTTCTAGGTCATTGGAGATAGCCCATTAATTGTGTATATCTTAGTTTTGGATTCATTTGAATAATTTTTCCTTTACTCATTTTCAATTTACACAATGTTGCATCACATCGGCACCATATTTCATCGAGTCAGTGGAGGAGAATATTTCAATATCGAAAAATGAAATTGCCCACTCGTTTAAAAAGCTTTTGAAATCACAATTGTTTGACGAATTATTTGTGTACTTCACAAATAGAAGAAAATCCAATAAGCATTCATGGAGTATTAAACGGTTACTGATTGCCTGCAAAAGTTGACTGCAAAAGTTTTGTATAATTCTTTCTTTATTATGTGGTGTTTTGTCAAAACTACTGCATTAATTTAGTGAATCGCTGTTATTGCTTATTAAAGAATATTTTGAATGGGAATGGTAATTGATTTTTGTATTCAAATTATGAATATATTTTGTTTTTTATTTTGTTGAATGTTTGATGTAGGTATATATTACTAACTTATGGATATGGTGTAATTTCAAAAATTTTAAAAATGAAACTAGAAACAAATAAAACCAAACCAGAACCGAATGATTTGATTTCTGTTTGGTTCCATACCTTTAAAAAAGTCATTTGGTTCCAAAAAAATCATTGGTTAATGATTGGCTCGATTCTCTTGGAACCAGAACTAAATTTTCATCCCTAGTTGTGTGGATTGTCTACGGCCAATAAGAGGGGTATGGCACTAATCATATTATGAAAGGGAAAATATGTTATGTTGCGAGCTACCCTATAAAAAATCCCATTGATGACACCTACTGAAAATTCCAAAGAGAAACTTAAAATTGGATCAAGCCAGTGCATGAAACAGAATGCGCACTACATAATTGAAAACAAATAAGTGCATGAAATAGAAGACAAATTAAATACTTTGATTAAGCCCTCAACACTTGTTTGAAAGAATTAAACCTTAATAAGAGATAATTAGCCTAGTTGAATCTTAAATGTTGAAGTGGTCAAACTATAGGAGAACCCTTATTTGCTGAAATGTTAACTTGTTACTATTGAAGTCTATCCAAATTAAGAGGATGAGGATTAGGATCATCTAAAATTTGGCCAAAGATCACACCTTGAAAAAATGAGTAAAAATTACAAGTTTGGGGATGTGTATCTAAGTGAAGAAATTAGACATTTAAGACAATTGAGAGTTAGGAATGGAACCAAGCATGAGTTTATGATGTTCTACATGAATCTTCATACACACAGACATGAATCGTCACACACATGTAGGCGATTTGTGGATTCGACTAACGTATGATCGTCGAAATTTTTTTAAAGTTAGCATATTATCGAAATTCTTGAAATACTAGTTTGGAATGGCCTACTTTGATGCACCATGACTTTTGCTACGATAGGCCATTTCGCACACCATTAACGACCAAAAAACTAGGTCGTGAGCACTTCAAAACGCTATTCAAAATGCAATATTTAGACTTCATTTGGTATCTCGTAATCAGTGCATCAAAGTAGGCCGTAAAGGACGATTACATATTTTTTCACATATATATAAATTTGAGAAAAACTGTATCTTGTTGTAAAGGGCTCAAAACAACTATATATTTATTGAAGAGAAAAAAAAAAAAAAAAAAATTTGTGGGGTCAAGTCCCCATGTGGGTCCGCCCATGTTCCTAATATGATATCGAAGTTACAGACACCTAACATTATAAGATCCACTAATAGTTCATTCACATATACTACTATTAAAAAAATCCCTTAGAACGCAATTTGAGTTCATTATGGCTCTGGAGGGGGTGGGCACACTAAACAATTCATTTAAATGCATAAGCGGTTTATCTAATTTCTTGACAAATGTTGGACTAATAAATGAATGGGTGACCCTATATCAATAAAGACAGTGGCATATGTATTATATAGATTCATGGTACCTATATAAATTGAGGACAAAAATATGCAATTAAATCACGTTTCACAAAAGACCTTCAACCTCCTTCCTAGTCATGGAATAAATTTGTGCCCGAGTGATCTTTTTATGCTTATTGTTGTTCACCAAGAGTTTTCCTTGTAATTGTTTGCGAAGTGACAAGGCTTACCACACCTGAAGCATAGACATGTACCTTGAAGACATTTGCCAAGATGCTCTTTGCACATTTTGAACAAGTATTTCTCTGTTGCTTGTTTTGGTGATGACCCTTAATTGTTCCTTTGGTTATTACTCCTTTTTTTTACCATTATTCTTCCAAAATTATCTCCTCAAATTTCCACTACTGAATTTGTAACTACTTTGTTGGGAATTATTTTCCTCCTTATCCAAGAGTAGATCTCTTTCCATCAAAATTGACTGGCTAACCATTTTCCTTTAAGATGATAATTCGAATGGTATCATTTTTCCCTTTAGGCCATCCACAAATTACCTTGTCCTTCCCTCTTTGGGCATAGATAAGGAAACAGGGGATGGTTTGAACATGTACATTGGCTGTGTGTGTGTGTGTGAGAGAGAGAGAGAGAGAGAGAGAGAGAGAGATTGCACTTAACTTGGATTTGATTTGAAGCTAGCATGGGCTGTAGCTCAATCCAGCCCTGGCCCAAATGTGCCCATGTTCGAAAGTGTTTCATTGTCCTCAATTGGCCTCATGATTGCAAAACTCAAGCATTGCTATATATGTACATATGGAAACCTCTCCATTGGTTGCTATGTATGACACTATACTTCCCAAATAACTTTAGTGGAACCAAAATATGCCACAACAATAATGGTTGCTAGATAGTTGCATGTCCGACCATGAGGATTCCAATGTGATAGGAATCTACATATATAGCATTCATGTGATGGTTTTGATATCTAGCTACCAGCATCAATAATCGACATGTTTGTGTTCACTGGAATAATTCGGAATTGTTCGTGTTAGGTCAACTAGAACAATCAAGAAGTTGTGTCAAAAATTCTCTATTGCATTTACAAGTAGTAGTATAAATCTTGAGGTTAAACATGACATAATACATATCGATAACAAGGTAATCAGTTTCATTTAGTTGAATTTGCATTTGATTTCGGCTCAAGTCATGCTCAATGGGTACTAATGATAGGGGAAAGATATTCTTTTAAAGTTGATTACGTGTAAAACTCTATAGATTTTCGACTAAATTACTATTGTTTCTTCATGTTTTAGCAAACTTTTGAATTTTAAAAAAAAAAATTTAGATTATGAAGCGGAGCGACTAAAATGTTTCAAAGACTATTAAAATTAGATTTTTAGTAGATTTTGATAAAGAATAATATAATTTATCATTATGATAATGGAATATCGGTAATGTGGCAATTTATGTAGAATAATGATATTGTACAGTTCAATTTTTATGAGAGGAGGAGGAGAGAAAAAAATGTGAGGGATAATGGGTTGCCACATTACAGATGTTTCATCATTATGATGATAAATAACATTATTTTTTGATAAAAATTAATGAAATGTCTGGTTGGAAATTTGTGGGACCCATGAAATATGTGGTTCAAATTCATTGTTGATTTCGATTTAAATTAAAATCTGAATTTTAATCCCTATCAAACAGGAGCTAAGATTAATTTGGCTGACGCGATCTCACAAAATTCAAGAAAAGGATTACTATATAATACAATTTGCTATATCTGTTACACATCATTTTATACTAGTCAAAAGTCAAGATTTTATTTTAAAGTCAAATGTTCAACTAGTCAAAGTCAAGGTCAAATTATTTTTTTGGGGTTAAAGAACAAAATTTTATATCAAATGGAAGATGATGGACTTCATTTGCAAATTGTGAGTTAGTGATCCACTAGCTAGCACTAATTGAAACCATTTTACTCATTTCTATACACACAGTAATAGAGAAACGTTGAAGCAGGAAATGGTGGAAGAAAGAGGAGAAAAGAAAGAAAAAGGAAAAGAAAGGAAAAAGGGAGAGAAAAGGAAAAAGAATGAATAAAGGATAGGTGCCAACTACTAGAAACTTGAGTTGAAATTCTTCATTCGTTTCAAAAGGTAAATAAGTAAAAAAAAAAAATTGTAATGTTGATGTTAAATTTTCTAGGGCTAAGTTGTTGGTTTAATTTTTTGATTGAAGGGAATGAATATAATTTCTTGCTCAAGTTGTTTGATTGATAAATTCTCAGTTGAATTAAGGTAAGTAATACCAATTGAGCAAACCCTAGAATTTTTAATTGGGTTATTGAGTAAAAATAATTTGTGGAAATGTTATTTTGATCGAATTACTCACATGAAAGCATGAATTTACGAAACAAGATTAAAGTTAAATTGGTTGAGTTGTTGGTTGCTAGATTTCACTAGATTGTAATGTGTGATTATTTATATGATTGTGATGAAGTTAAGTTTGGATATAGTAAATATTGGTGGTGAAGGTATTAGAAAGTAGAATCAACTCCAATTGATTACACGAAATTCGGAGAATTTATTTATGTATCGAGAAATCAAGTTTAAGTATTCGGTTATTATATTCAGAGCTACTCAGTATGATAGTGGTTAAATTGGCTATTTTGTATAATATTTTAGGTGGTGACGAAATGTATCGATCATTATGTGATCACGTGGAATGATTTTAAGAAGGATTTCAATGAGTACTATTGGCATTGTTCCTATAAGAATGAAAAAAAACGAACTTTTGAGGCTAGTACAGACATCAACGGTGGCTGAATATCGAAAAGATTTGTGGAATTGTCAAGTATGCTGCAGTTCTTGTAGCTGATGAAACTGATAAGTGCATAAGGTTTGAATATGGTTTAAGGAAAGAAATCAAATTGGTGTGATTGCAAGAAGATATGAAAATTTTGGAAAACTTATAGAAGTAGCGCTGAAAGTTGAAAAAAGTCTTTCAGAACAACAAAGAAGTCAAGATCAAATGAGGCCTAGAGTTGGTGGTGATAAGTAGACATGGGTTGGAGCCTCTATCAATAAACCACCAATGAAGGATTGCATAGGAGGTGGATTAGGTATTTCCACTTCCAGTATATTCAAATCCAAATCTCGTGGAAGTGAGGGCTCGAGATTGAGCCATAGGTTAGTACATCAATCAGGGTATAGCCGTACTCAGACCCATATATCATTCTAGAGATCATTTACTCCGGGACAGAGTGATAGTTCCAGTGTTCCCAGGTTTCCTCAATGTTAGTCATGTGGAAGATTTCATTCAGGTGAGTACCTTAAGGGCTTTGGTATTTGTTATCATTGTAGTCACACTGGGCATATGAGGAGAGAGTGTCCAATTTGCTTTTAACAGGGTAGTTTATCACATGGAACATATTCACAACCAGGTGGTGTTATTTCTAGGCGAAATCAGAACTAGGACATGCTGGCAAGTAAAGCAGGTGCCAATCTGATATCGCTAGCAGTAGCACTAGACAGAAGAGCCAGACAAGATGTCCCAGGACTCAAGGAAGAGTTTTTGCTGTGACTCACCACGATGTCGAGGAGTCACCAGATGTAGTCAGGGTATGTTATCTATCTTTGGTAAAAAGGCTCATTCTTTAATTGATTGAGGTGCTACACATTCATTTATATCATATGCATTGCTGTGTATGTGGCTTATATGTTGGAATTGTTAGACCGTGATTTGGTAGTAATAACTCGTGTAGGAGATCACATTTAGCTACCAATGTGTACAAAAATTGTGCGATTAGAGTAAATGATCAGGAGGTTAATTTGATTCCACTTTATATTCATGATTTTGATGTTATACCGGGCATCGATTTCTTAGCTACAAATCATGCTTTAGTTGATTGTTTTCACAAAGAAGCGGTGTTCAGAAGGCCAGGAGGGCTTGATATTATTCTTAGTGGTGAAGGGAGAACATTACCTTCATGTATCATATCCTCGCCTTATGTGGGGAGATTGCTTAGAAAAGGTTGTCTTGCAGATTTGGCCAATGTGATTGACACCCGAATTACTAAGTTGAAAGTTGAAGATATGGTGGTAAGAGATTTTCCTCATGTTTTTCTTGAAAATCTTCTAGGTTTACCTCCAAATAAAGAAGTTGAGTTTACCATTGACTTGATTCCAAGGACTACACAAATCTCGAAAACCCCTTACAGAATAGCTCCGGTATAGCTGAAGGAATTGAAAGTTCAATTGCAAGATTTAGTTGATAAGAGTTTCATTAGACCCAGTATATCTCCTTGGGGAGCGCCAGTATTATTTGTGAAGAAAAATGATGGCACGATGATATTGTGTATTGACTATAGACAGCTGAATAAAGTGACTATTCCCACTAAGTATCATTTGCCTACCAACTTTGAATTGCCACAGTATTTTCTAAGATTTATTTGCCCTTAAGGTACCATCAACTCAAAATTAAGGATGTTGATGTACAGAAAACTATTTTTAGGTCGCGGTATGGCCATTATGAGTTTTTGGTGATGTCATTTGAGTTGTTTAATGCCCCCAACAACATTTATGGATATGATGAATAGGGTGCTTCACCTATATTTTAACAAATTTGTGATTATTTTATTGATGATATATTGGTTTATTCTTGTAGTCGAGAGGAGCATGTTGAGCACTTGATGATTATTTTGCAGACTTTGCGAGACAAGTAGTTGTATGCTAAGTTTAGCACATGTGAATTTTGGCTTGAAAATGTTGTGTTTTGGGTCATGTCATCTCAGCAGAAGGCATATGTGTAGATTCTCAGAAAATTGAGGTAGTACTAAAATGGAAACGCCTAACTAATGTGACAGAAGTACTTAGTTTCCTTGGACTGACATATTATTATTGCCGATTTGTTTAGGATTTCTCTGAAATTACTCTTCCTCTGACTAGTTTGACTCAAAAGAATTCTAAATTATATGGAATGAGGAATGTGAAAAGAGTTTTCAAGAGTTGAAAAAAAGATTAGCTTATTCTCCTATATTTACTCTTCCATCTCCATGTGTAGAGTTTGTAATTTATAGTGATGCTTCACTCCAATGATTATGATGTGTTCTAATGTAAAATGGAAAGGTTATAGCTCATCCTTCAAGACAATTGAAGAAGCATGCGTTAAACTACCCAACACATGATTTATAGTTAGCTGTAGTGGTGTTGGCACTGAAGATTTGGAGGCATTACCTTAATGGTGAAAGATGTCAAATCTTTACTGATAATAAACGTTTAAAGTATGTCTTTGATCAGAAGGAATTGAATTTGAGACAAAGAAAATGGTTGGAGTTAATAAAGGATTATGATTGCAAAATTGACTACCGTCTAGGGAAAGCTAATGTAGTTTCATATGCTTTCAGTAGAAATACTAGTCACTACTCTTCATCCAGTACAGTATGTGCTTATTTAATTTGTGAGTTTAAAAAATTGCATGCACAATTGTCAGCTACTACTTCAGGGACGGTATTAGCTCATTTTCAGATAAAGCCTACTTTGATAGATAAGGTTAGAGAAGCTCAACCTCAAGACTTGACATTGAGAAATATTGAAAGTAGAAGTGAGTGTTGGGTTAAGAACATATTATGTGATTAGAGATGATGGTGCGTTGGCTATGGAAAATAGATTATGTGTTCTAAATATTCTAGAATTGAAGAAAGAGATTTTAGAAGAGACACATAGTTCTGCTTATTTATGCATCCAAGTAGTATGAAAATATATCACATATTGAGAGATAATTACTGGTGCCTGGGTATGAAAAGAGAAATAGCCAATTTTGTATCCAAATGTCTTATGTGACAGCAGGTAAAGCTAGTTGGTAAAAAAATAGCAAGACTTTTATACCCATTGCCTATTCCAGAATGGAAATCGGAGCACATTACTATGGACTTTCTATTTGGTATCCCTAGTACTAAAAGTGGCCATGATGGTGTTTGGGTTATTGTAGATTGATTGATCAAGCTGGCCAGAATTTTTCTCATCAAAACCACTTATACTTTGAATAAGTTGGCAAAGTTGTATGTAGATGAAATAGTCAGCTCATATTGTATTCCATTATCTATTGTATCAAATAGATATCCTCGATTTACATCTAAATTTTGGCATAATTTGCAAGAAGCTATGGGTACTAAACTACATTTTAGTATAGCTTTTCATTCTCAGATAGATGGTCAATTAGAAAGGATCATACAGACTCTTGATGAAATGTTAAGCACTTATATTTTAGAGTTCAGAGGTAGTTGGGATACTCATTTGTCTTTGATGGAGTTTGCTTACAAAAAAAAAAAAAGTTACCAATCCAGTATAGAAATGTCTTATTTTGAAACTTTATATAGATGATAAGAGGAAAATAGTAGCCCTCAATTGGTTCAAGTAGCTTCAGAAAATGTAAAATTGATAGAGAAACAGAAAAGTTATACAAATAGGCACGTGAAAGATCTTGAATTTGTAGTTGGAGATATAGTATTTTTGAAATCGTCACCTTGGAAAGGGGTGTTGAGATTTGGCTAACGAGGAAAGTTAAGTCCACGATATATTGGACATTATCAGATCATTGAGCGGATTGGCTCAGTTGNAAAGGGGTGTTGAGATTTGACAAATGAGGAAAGTTGAGTCCACTATATATTGGACCTTATCAGATTACTGAGGGGATTGATCCAATTGCATATCGATTAGATTTGCCAATTGAATTATCCAGGATCCATATTTTTTCCATGTTTCTATGCTTCACAAGTACATTGTAGACGTTTCTCATGTTATAGAGTCTCAGCCAATTCAGTTGAAGAAGAATTTGACCTATATAGGAGAGCTAGTAAGAATTCTAAATAGAAATGTGCAAATTCAGGGAAATTAAACAATTTCACTTGTCAAGGTCATTTGGAAGAATCAGGCAGTTGAAGAGACTACATGAGAGAATAAGGATCAGATGTGTGTTCAATATCCTCATCTATTCATTGATAAGCCACTTGTCAATCGTATTTCGAAGATGAAATTCTTTTGAGGAGGTAAAATTCTTAAACCCTTGAACTAGTCAAAAGTCAAGATATTATTTCAAATTCAAGATCAGATAAAGACTTATATGGAATAAACTATTTTTTTGGGTTTATTTTACAATTGACAATACTTGAGGGTTTAAGGTGGATTAAATTTAAAGTTGGGATGTAATTATCTATCATTGGAAGTTAAATGACAAAATTTTATATCAAATTGAAGATGAGGGACTTCATTTGCAAATTGTGACTTAGTGCTCCACTAACTTGCACTAATTGAAATCATTTTACTCATTTCTATACACACAGAAGCAGAGAAACGGTAAAGCGGGAAACAATGGAAAAAAGAGGAGAAAAGAAAGAAAAAAATAAAGGGAAAAGGGAGAGAAAATGAAAAAGAAGGGAGAAACGTTAGGTGCTAACTACTAGAAGCTTGAATTCAAGTTCTTCATTTTTTTCAAGAGGTAAATAAGTAAATTTTTCATGGAACTGTGATGTTAAATTTTCTAGGGTTTTAAGTTGTTGGTTTAATTTTCTGATTGAAGAGGAGTATAATTTCTTGCTCAAGTTGCTTGATTGATACGTTTTCAATTGAATTAAGGTAAGTAATATCAATTGAGCAAACCCTATAATTTTTAATTGGGTTATTGAGTAAAAATAGTTTGTGGAAATGTTATGTTGATGGAACTACTCACATGAAAGCATGAATTTACGGAAAAAGATGAAAGTTAAATTGGTTGAATTGTTGGTTGCTAGTTTTCACTAAATTGAAAGGTGTGATTATTTCTATGATTGGGATGAATGTAAGTTTGGATATAGTAAATATTGGCGAATGTATTAGAAAATAGAATGAGCTCCATTTATTAAAGGTAATTTGGGGAATTCATTCATGTCTCGAAAAATCAAGTTTTAGTATTCGGTTATTATATTCAAAGCTACTTAGTATGATAGTGATTAAATTGGCTTTTTTGTATCATATTTCAAGTGGTGACGAAAATATTGAAAAAATTTATCAACCTTCATAGCCTGTAGTTTGTCTTGAATGAGTGAAACTAAATTTATAGTAGATCAGAGAGTTATCTATTTCTTATAGTTGAATTGACAGCTTGATTTTTAGAATAAATGGATTTTATAATTAGTTCTTTTAAAAGTTAAATTCAGTTCAGATAAATAATTTCATTGGCATGTTATATTAGTATGTTTCAACGTATCTAAAGTTATTTTTAAAGTCAACGGAAAGTACCCGGGTGATTTTAACCGCTCTACACTGGTGTGAATATATTTCTACAGTGTATGACTATTATGGTGATTTACCAGCTCTGTATTATTGTGAATGTGTTTCTATAGTATATGACCAAATTATAGCATTCAAGCAGCTCTACGTGCGTATAACCAAAATTTCAAAATTACAAATTATAGAATTTCATATTTGAATAGTTTTGCCATGTATATCGATATTAATCAATACATGAGTATTGTTATTTCGGGTATATTTTTGGTATGATTTTTCAATATTATACTACTTTCAGAGTTCAGACTACATGATTTAGTTTATTCAGTTTACAGAGTAAAGATTTTAGCTTATAATATTGCGAAATGATATTTTCACTCATATTTATTGATATTAGATTTCTTATATCAGTTTTACCTTATAATTGTTTATTCAAAATAAAGAGTAAAGAATTTTATAATTCCATTATGATTTAGTCTCAAAACTATTATCAGATTTCAGACTTCGTTAAAGTTGTAATAACATAAGTAAGAGTTTTCAGAAAGTTTGCATAAATGGATAAAGTATACATATTTGTAAAATATTCACTCACTGAATTACAAGTTCACATATTTTGTCACAATTTTCCTTATCAGATAGTAAGTGAATTGAGCAGCGTTGAAGCTTGTCGATTCACTGAGTTGAGCTACGCATTGTCAGTAGTTTTATGACTCATTTTGTCAATTCATATAGGGCATATTTCTTGTGGTGTACATACATCTTTTCTGAGAAAAGTTAATTTGTAATGTATGTATCCATATTATGGACTTGCTACATATTTAATATCTTTAGTGCTTTTGAGGACTTTTGTTTGTAAATAATAGTAAAGGTCGATTTACTAGTATTGTATTTTGAATAGTTTGTGTTTTGAGGGGTTAGTATACCCTGTTTTAAATTATATGTACATATTTAAGAAAACTGATTATTGTTCAGGTGATTTTAGTTCATATTATAAGGGAAACTTTGTCACAATTTTTATAAAAATATGTTACAGTCAAATGAAGTCAAAGTTATCTTGGTGGTGGGTCTAACACTTAGCTGGTATCTACCATCGACGCACGCCACGTGTCTGGTCCACTAGGATGATTCGGAATGGGACGTGTCAATATCCCCTCACTGCCACTCAATTCCTTGTGATTTACATATTTTTGTTTCTTTACGGTTTGGACATTGGATATACTTTCTGGACCATAATATGGTAATGGCATAAATCCGAAAAACATAAAGTTCTTAGTGGAAACACCATGGGAGACACGGCTATTTCTGCTTTTGGTTGTAGCCTGTAGCCAAAATAACTTTTAGAAATGATAATATAGATCCATATATATCATGGCTTAGGAACGTCATTTGTTTTTTTAGCTTTGATAATTAGATGCTTCAAAGGATTTTCTTCAAGAATTGTTCATCAACATTGTTTGTTAAATTTTTTAACTTAAAAGCTTCAACTTAACCAATTTGAGCCAGATTAACTCAACAATGATCATATTATACTGGAATAGAATAAATTAAAGAAATTGAGGTTTAATTTAATGCATTGACTCTTATCTTTTTCTGCTTCTCAGGAGGTTAACATGAACCGCTTCACGTTTCCAGGGTAACTAATGCAAATAAAACCTTCTCCAGAAGGATTTCCTCTTTTTTACAATCAGTTTCACTTCAGCCTTCGGCAATAAAAGCGGAATGTGAACTGGTTTAAAATATTGAGACAGTTGAGGAATTTTTTTAGTCAGAGTAATATCACACCAAGAGAGCAAGAGCTAAACATTACTGAAGCATGAGTTCACTTCAAAGGAAAACCACTGTTAGATGGAGCCAAACTGAGGTTCCAGTCTGCTAACTTAACCTCTCCAAAAGACACTATAATTTCTAAACGAAACAAAACCCTAACTTTGATGCAAAACAAAGGTAAAAAAAGAGTAATACATTTCTAAGTCTTTTTTAGTCAATACCCGAACCTATACCTTGCTGAGTGGTGAAACTCAAGATGCTTTCTTCATCCAAGATGATTAAAACTTCACGGCAAGGATTATACAAGGTGCGTTCTTGACTCCTTTCCCTTTCTGTCACATCCTACGGTAAACAAATCCTTCTTTCCCATTTGTTCTTCATTTCAAGTATAAACTGCAACATAAAAAAATTTCGAAAAAGATGTCAGAATGAAGAAACTGTATTTCATTAATAATATGTAATGACAGTGTCAAGATTTTGGTGAAAAAATTTGAACCTCTTCGTTTGTGGTTGACTAAATATTCACCAGATGGTTGTAACACTAGCAGATTTGATAATGTAATCTTTCGAGTCTGTCTATCCGTCTACTAGTTTTCTTATCAAAAACCAGTTTATTAGGAGTGCAGCATATACTTCTAAAATTTATCACATTGACACATAAATAAGAGTAGTACTATTTAGCCAGCTGGTGTCTAACAGCACAAAATGAATTAAATGAGAAGTACACTTAAAGAGTGTTTGGTGGGGATTAAAATTAGATTTTTAGTAGATTGTAATAGAAGTTTTTGAAATGTGTGGTTGAAAAGATGTGGAACCCATAAAAAATATAGTTAATATTGATTGTTTGACCTTGACTTAGATTAAAATTAGATTTTAATCCAACTAAAACAAGCCCTTAAATGGTTCTTATAATTCTATCCTTTAATTGAACCAATCATAGTACCACCTATAGTTGTATTTGGGCTCCTGTGGTGGTAAATAACATTATTCCCTAAATAAACATTTCGTACTTTCAGGCATGGAAAACTCTAAAGGGAGGAAGATGGCATAAGGGAGAACAACCATGCTACATGTACAAAAATCATTGATTTAAATGACACTTTCTCATCAATGACCAGATTTTTGACACATAGGGGGTGTCAAATTAGGTGTACAAAATGGGTGTACAACTAACTTAATTCACGGGAGAATACATTAGTTGTCTAAGCTGAGAATCAAAGCTCACCTGGAAGCAGACCTTTGGGTCATGAACCTTCGCACAGCACAGAACCCTTGATCCTTTCAACGGTGCACTTGATTAGGCTATTAACAGTTGCTACTGAACCCAGAGAAAGTTTTGCTGTTGGAACTGAATCTACCAATATCTGAAAGGCGACGGTCAGTAATGATCCACCGGAACCAACCTCAGGATTAATCCCTCCGGCCAGATTTATAGGTCCATCAGGAAGTATAGCGAAACCAGATGGTAAGAGGGCAACATAGTCTGGATCACCACCACTTAAGACCACATTCATTGCAACAATATCAACTGGAGCATAAATAACATAGGAGCCTGTTGAATCAGTACAACTCTCTTGTAGTATCAGCATATTGCTTTGGCTGGAATTTGCACTCTGCAAATTACATTTTCAACAACTTATGAAGAACAGTCCAGTCATTTGTGGGAGAACTTATATAAATCAACAACTTACATTGACACGCAATAACGAGACAGAATTGCCTGGATCACGGCCGTTTGCTATATGTGCCATTTCTTGAACAATGCCCCCATTAGAAAGAATATCCCACTGCAATTGTGATACAGTATAAATTGTGTAATTTCTTATAGGTAAGACATTTCTTCAAGAATCCTTGTAACACTCAAATAAGCAGCTGAAATTGTAAAGAGTAGAGAAACTATTGTTTATTTCTTATAAAACGGGTGTTGTTTTTTTTTTTTTTTTTTTTTTCGTATCCGTAATGTCTGTTGATTATTTGGTTTCTTAGCATGAGATAAGAATCTATTTATTTTTACTGTTTCACTTGATCAATGTAGCTTCTGAAGTAATTTAAGATCAAAGATTGACTTATTTTAAGTTTCAGGACTTGAAAAATATTTCATACCTCATTTCTTGAATTCTCATCACGAAGAAAATCGAAAACTCTTTTTGGTGAAACTGGGAGCCAAAATGAAGTAGCAGCACTTAGCACAATACCAGGAGGCTTGCCTGGATCGTCCACACTCTTTCTTGTCATAACCCTAACATCATCAGCTCCACTTCCTGACATTGTTGTCCACGTGTGAGCAGTTGAAGCACCGACACCAGTGCAGAAGCTCATTACCATTCTTTCTGCCAGCTTCAACATACTCTTTCTACCTTCTGGAGATGATATAACTGCACCAAAAGCTATACATATTAGCATACGCTAATGAAATCCTGTCAACTAAAATTTTAGTTCCAAGAAAAAATTGTAATAGTTAGTACCGCCAACATCTCCTGCTGAAATTTTATTGGCCATTACACTTGCAAGACGTTCACATTGTCTATCCAATGTTGCTACCCAGCGTCTTGCCCCAAATGCGAGACCAGAATTGACCAGTGGTTTGTAGATGTTGTGAACTGCTCTATCATCCACCTCAACATGTTCCACCCATGTTACCTGAGGATAAATAGGAGCATATTCACAACTAGCAATATATAGGCCTATATTTATTTAAATTGACATATTAACTTGAGAATATGTTATACCTTTGAGTAACCGTTTGGCAAATCTTGGATCAAACAACCGGATGGCCTTCGTCTACACTGTGATATGGAGGTAGCTCTCAGATTGTCTAAAGAAACATCAACCACAGCCCATGTACCATCACCATGTTGTTTGCAGTATCTTGCAAAATAGTTTTCACGAGTTGGAACCAATGGGGAAGGGACCTGGAACTCAGCAGTCATCTATAAAGATAATAGCATTAGGATCAACAATTTATAAGAGTTGCTGAGAAAATGTCAGTCTGTGAAGAATAGCAATCACCAAGAAAATTGATTTTTATGCATACCACTTGTAAAGCTCCATTATAGTTGCCTGCCACTCCAGTTGATAAAACTTCAACAGTCATTGCTCTTGAGACAACGCTGGAGAACACGCTTGTCCATTGATTCTGTAATCAGAATGAAACCAATACTGCTGATTAAAATGGAATCAGAAAATTATATGCTGATGTCCAAATATGCATTCAAGAAATCCTACCACATCCATCAGAATTTCAACCAAGCTGATGTGATTCATTATTACAACAGCAGACTCTCGAGATGCCTCAGATTTCAATTCCAAGTGTTTCGGACCAATCCCACGAGGGAAAGTCCGGACATATTCCTCTTCACTTAAAGTCTCAGCAGAATTGTCCGTGTTAGGTATCCATAAAGGCTCTCCTGTTTGGGCCATTTGGATTAATTCCTCCATTGCAGCAACAGCCAACTCAATGATCAAGGGCTTGTCGGCTTCAGTTGGAACGGAGACTGACCTAAGAAGATCAGATGCACCATATATCTCACCTGCCATGCCTGTATGCGGCCCAAAATTTCCCATTCCATGATCAAGTGAACGAGATGATCCAGGAGAAAGATGTGCATAAGAAAGCATAGGTTTTCCAACATACTTTGCAGCAATTCCAGAAATCGTATCAATCTAGAAAGATGATACGCATGTAAATAAGTTAGAAACTACATATTAAAACACCTAATGGCTCACTTATTTTCTTAATCGTTATTACGGACATAATTTGACGAACCTGATTACAAATTTATACAAGCATATCTTATTAAAGCAAGAACCTTTAAACAAATATTGTAAAGAAATATTCCAAACACAAATGTCTCTAATCTTCTCTTATTACCTCTTCCCTTAAGCGAGCATTCTCTATTCTCAAATGCTGCTCATCAAATGACATCTCGCCAATGGCAGCTGGGCCTCCACAGTTGGGACAAATAGCATTGCTGAGAGCTTCTTTAAACCTTATGTTCTCTGCACGAAGCTTCTCATTTTCATTCCTCAGCTCTGTGTTCTCATAGCGCTCATGTTGAGACTGAAATTATTAATTCTATCACAATTAAAGTACTTCCCATATATAAACGCATCAATGTACTAATAGAGTGATAATCATTGGTAAAAGTTTTAAGCCTAAGAATTATGGAAGATGAACACTTTACCTTCATTTGAGTACGTTTGTTTTGGAACCAAAATTTAACTTGTAAAGGCTCCAACCCTAATTGACGTCCAAGCTCTTTCCTTTGTTTATCATCCGGGTGAGGGCATTCCTTAAAAAACCTGTAAATTAAAATATTTAGTTAAAAAATGAATAAATTCATTAAGCATATATTATTGTCTCTTAATTATTTAATTCTGCCAGGCACTTGACTTACGCTTCCATTTCTGTGATTTGATGCTGGGTATGGCGATGATAACGCTTCTTTTTGGGGCGCGTATTTGGATCTCCATCATCACCAGAAGGTGCTTCCATTATATCCGTCACCAATTTGCTCTCGAAGTCATCATCCTTAATAAGGTCCATCTCATTTTCCGGTGTTTTATGACTCATGTCCAGCAAGGAATGGGGGCTATCAAACATGTTTGGCTGAAACATCATGTTCTTAAGTTACAAACTTAAAAATTTCCAATCAGCTGCAAGGAGGAGAAAAAAATTAAGCAAAGCTGGAAATGTGATAGGGAATTATAGGTGAAAAAAAATTTAACCAAAAAGTAATATAAAAATATAGACATAATTATTGTTTACAAAAATTGACACAAGGGAACAATACCTCAAGAAAAAGGATTACCCCCATATGGAATCTGGAAATGCGATAGGGAATAAAGAATGCTGTTAAGGCTCAGATCTTGTGACTTTTGAGAGTGTGTGTAATGTATGAAAAAGGTGCTTTAGCGTTTATATCGAGAATGATTTCACTGGAATTACTTTTATTCCCTAGTTCTTGGTTTAATCAGATCTTGAAATGATTTGACACCAAACAGTATTTCATAAACACTTGACATGAAAATGAAATTAATTTTTGTCGGAACCTAATAGTGCTCATCAGAATTCTGTATAAATCTTGAGAAAGAACAATGTAAAAAGGGGTGTGATAAGGGTAACTCCATATATGTGTCTTGAATTCTTACATTCAATGTAATTTTAGGTTTGCAAAAGTCACTGACCTTTTTTATAGGTTTTCAGACTTGCCTGAAAATTCTCGACACGAGACTTCTTGCTATGCCCTTGAAGCTGCACATCTTCACCAAGAAACCCTAGAAACTTCTCTCTCCCTCCCTCCCTCCCTCCAAAATGAAGAATAGCTTTTTGGTTTTGCTTTTAGAAGGTGGTACGTTGAGGTCAATAGATTCTGTGGCAGTGTCTGAATAAAACAGACGGGATGGTTACATGTAACAACAGACTGGAATTTACTTAATTTTGGTTAGTGGCTTTTCAAAGAAGACTTTTTTTTTTCATCTGTCCTTACATGCCAATTAAAGAACTAAAAGACCAACACGGAGTTGACACGGTGTGAAGCCTTTGACACTGGGAAATTTTTCAATCTGGCATTTTATTTAAAGCCCAGGAATATTTCGGTGGAGTTTTACTCTGCTATTTTCTCTCTGCCAAAAATAAATAAAAAATAATAACGGATAAAGCAATATTAGAATACCAAATACATCACAGAAAATAACACTTAATTACTTCGGCAAGGTGAAAACTGAAAATCTTGGTCTTGTAGAACTGAAGTGAGAATAAACAAACAGGATAACATGTATGTGTGTGTTTGTGACTTACTGTTGTTGAACGTGGATAGAAACCCTAGAAAACCCTATTCGGGTTTTAGGGTTAGAGACAAGCAAAGCAGGTCAGATCTGGTTTTAAGGTCAAAGGGTTGATGAAAAAGTGAATTTTGGTTAGAACTGTGAAGAGTGGTTTTGAGGTTTATTGCTAAGGACGCTTTTCTTGTGAGTAGAATTTAAGAAGAATAGTAAGGACAAGGAAATGAAAGGGAAATTAAAAAAGCAGATAAAAATTAAAAAAGAGGGAGAGAGAGAGAGAGAGAGAGAGAGAGAGAGTAGATGGTGAAGGGATGAAGGAAGAAGAAAATGGGAAAACGTAGAGAAGATGAAGGAGTTATTGCAGAGCGTATAGAGAGGCAGCGATAGCATTTATGGGTGTTTATTGCTGATGAGAGAGAAGTGTATGGGGTTGGTATCTTATGTTTAAATTTCCACTATGTAAACATACATCTTACATACATACAGGTATATATTTGTGTGTGTGGTGGTGGGATGAGTCTGTGCTCTTTACTACATCTTCAAAACAGCGTACTTCTCACTGGACCCAATTTTTGAACTTCATTTTCCATTTTACCCCAGTGAACCCATTCCTACAATCGTTCACTCAAATCAAAATATTTCAGACCACGAACCATTTAAAACATGATATTTTGGACAATGATGGGGTAGAGAGAAGCGGGATTGGTGCGTGGGTCCATTCGACGGTAGAGGTGTCATAGTTGAGTCATTAAGGGTCGGGTCGTGATTTGAATAAATGTTAAATTTTGGACTTCATTTTTTTTATTATATTTCACAACCATATACAATAGTAACCTCAAATCGAGACATTTTGAACTACAAATCATCCAAACCATGAATTGCATGAAATTCCCTAATTGAATTAATATTTGATAATCTTCTTCGCGTACAAGCATTCATTGCCTATACTAAGAAATACATATATGCTATAGGAAATATTACTGACAGGATGCTATACAATTTTATTGATTGTTAAAATCTGAAATTAATGCATGTGATACCGGTGTACATATTTTCTAAAACATTCCAATGTGTTTCGCGCGGATTGTCGCTAACAATTAAAAAAAGGTTCAGACAGACCACTTGAGACAAAGTCCCAAAAAAGGGTGTTTTATTTGACGAAAATTTATAAATCGGAAATAAACAGAATACCTCTAAGGAGCGCAACCACACGAGTACTAAAAGAAGCGTTTTAAAGTTAAACTAAGAAATTGATATTACATATTCTCTGTTGAGAGTGTTTGATTCGGGATCCTCCCTTTTATGTCTTTTCTTCTTTTTTATATTCCTTTGATAGTTTCTTTGTGAAGAACTGTTTGGAAACTCCGGTGCTCTATAACTACCCACTTTCTTTATGATGGCTGATTTGTCGTGAAACTGTCATCTCTAACTATTGCCATTACTCTTGTCGTTCAACCGCCCACAACTGGGATCCTTGGATCGTGGGGTATGATGAGATTACTTAATAACTGCTGTTCTGGATAACCATGATATCTCATGTTTGCTAAGATCCTGGACGACTCGTGTTTGCTAAGATCCTGGACGACTCGAAAGTTTGGATGAGAACGGGCTCATTCATTCTGAACAATCGTAAGGCACTCCATTCGCTCAGATTATGGGCGTCTTGCAAGTTTGGACGATGACGTTACTTTGTTCTTGGGCCTCCATTGCATTCATAAATTTTCTTATTGGAGCCTTTGTCCTGGACTATTTAATTTGGGCTATTTAATAGGCGCTTCATTTCTTGAACTATTTAATTTGGGCTACACTTTTTGTATGTCAACACAATGATAAAATTATAGAAAGCCAATTTTGATAGCAATCTATTTTTTAAAATAGACACACTATACTCGATCAAAAAAAATCATCTTATTAGATTTTCTAGAATATCATGTGATCGAGAACAATCTCTTGGTTTGTTTTTCACTTGGTCACTATGGTTCTTAAAAGTAAAGTCGATCGACTACGCATTGTCTTGGGAGTGAACACTATTATGAATTTGATTCTTTTCTTGGATATGGATGGTCAAGACTTAATTTTTCAATACATGACGAGAGCAAACTTAAGTATCAGCCATATTTATTTTAATCCGCACGTGAAGTGATTCTATATATATATAATTTAATGTAAACGAATTTATGTCTACATAAAAGTACTTGTCATGCTTTTATTGATTGCCGTGTATTCAAGTTAACTAATTCAATATTTTCGTATAACTTTTAACTTCCCGTGTTCCAATATTAATTCACATGGAATTTTTTTTTTCTAAAAAA
Source organism: Fraxinus quadrangulata (assembly GCA_903798255.1). NCBI lineage: Eukaryota > Viridiplantae > Streptophyta > Magnoliopsida > Lamiales > Oleaceae > Fraxinus > Fraxinus quadrangulata. Next base: position 223 of record CAIGRB010101919.1, on the reverse strand, counting down.
AATGCAGTGTAATCAATCTTAATTCCCTTTTTTTTTTAATACTACCTGTAGAGTATTAAATATGTCATAGTGTGACAACAACCTTTATTTAACAGTGTAATTAAAATATATTGTCCCATTGTAGAAGTTATTGGTCTGGAGAGCCCCAAGGCCTCTTTAAATATAGAGAGCATTTTGTTGGATATTTTCAACATATATGGGGTCACACGTTATATATCAAAAT
>CAIGRB010101908.1:35840-56380 GCA_903798255.1 Fraxinus quadrangulata | reverse complement strand
AGATATTCAATGAACATGTCGAAATAATGGGTATTATTGGAAATAATCATTGACATTATGTAATTTATGTAATTGACACTTTGAGCTCGTTTATGTATTATTTTTGATAAAATATTATTTATGTCATAATAGTTGGCACTGTACATGAATGAATTATATGAATGCTATCATGAATAGTCATTTCAAAGACATTATTGAAATGCAATTATCGAACATTTCATTACATGTCATGTTAGGTGGGGACTAATATTGTAGTACATGGAAGGAATTATGACGAAATGATGGTGTAAAACTGTCATGACTCTTATTAGTCTTTATTTAATGATGATATATTAAGTGACCAATGTACGAGAGATTTTAGCTTTTCATATGTGCTTTATGTAATAGAACGATGTAATATTATATGGACCAAGTGGGAGAATTTAAGACCAATTAATATGGCCCAAGTAAAATTATTAATAAATTAATTGAAATGGTTTATTATTGCTAAAATCCTATTGGTTAATTGAGAAGTTGTAGCTTAATAACTGTCAACTTTGATGGAAAGTTGGTAATTTTTTTCTATGGCTCGTGAAGCTGCTCCTCTTTGCCTATAAACGTGAATGAAACTTATCAAATTAAAATATTCAATTACAGAGAAGAAAAGAGAAAGAACGGTTTCTTGATTTTACTAGTTTATATTTTGCAGGTTTAAATCTTTCAATTATTTCTATGAAACAAGATATGTTTTTTGATCAATTAAATCAATATATGAAAATCATGAATTCTAAAGATCTTGGTATTATTTTTAATTAATTTCTTACCCTCATATCCTTTTTGCAAATTATTACTGGCTTTACATAGTCTAGTGTTTGGATTTTAGGTCTAAAAATTTCAAATTTTCATAGTAAGCTAGATTTCATCCTTTCATCTTGCCCAACCATTTTTACATCGACATTCTTCAATGGATTCTGTTTCATCATAACTTCTTTTGCTCATAATTTTGAGCGCTATATGTTGTCCTCAACTATTTTTATTTTTAATTCAATTTATTTCCTCATAATGACGTAACTTATCGGGATCTCCTTTATTTTGTATATTTCAAGCACTCGAACATGTAAAATTAGCTATATCATTATACTCCAAAAGTATACGTCCCTTAAATGAGATCATTTTTCTCATTTGCCTCTTTTTATGAGTTTTTATGTTTAGAATCGAATCTTACCATGCTTTAGATATGTCATTGCATTATGATAATGGCATGTCCCTTTGATATATCAATGCCAGATGGAGCATTTATAATTGGTGTATGAGATTTATTAATCTTTTATATGTTAGTGAATGCATCTTATAATTGAATTATCCTTTGAACTACTACTTCATATTGCCAAGAGAGAGGATGTAGATTACAAAATATGATGCATTTCATTTATATCTCAAACTCCTTAGTTTCTTTCTCTATGCTAAAAGATTTGGGATATAAACTCTTTATCATTATTAAAACGAAATTATCTTAATTTAAAAAATCTGAAAATCGTGCTTGTAATTGAATTGTTTGAGAAAATAGTAACACAAACTCTAAGTTATGAGTGTACTGTAAATACACATGTAATTCATATAATTATAACATAAAATTTCTAGATAGTCATAGAAGGTGAGTACGCTCATAAAGTTCACCTTTAACACGTTTGAGATTCATTGCCAACTTTAACTAGTGATGGTATAATAACCAATTTGCTTTTAGAAAAATTAGTGTCACATAAAAATTCAATGGATTGAGAAATCTTTTGGTTCTTTAATTAATATTATTTAAGTTCTCAATAATATTCATATCATTATTGATCATGATGATATAATGGGTCACGCCAAATGATAATATTTCCAAGATAATGAATTTTTGGTTCTATTTATCTTTTTACAATTTACTAATAATTAATAATATAAGCTAAAAGGGAATGAGTAACATAATATTAACTCTTGTAGAACTTTCAATAAGATTTTAATAGCTCAATTTAATATTGGTGCTAGTTTTCATCATTCTTGTTTTGTTATCCAGGGAGTGACGATAAATATAACTAGATATCTAAATGTACGACAAGTAGAGACATAAATATTCTATATCGGTACTTTTTATGCTACTAATGTAATCTAACTAATTTCATTAAACTTTGTCAAATTAAGTAATTGAACTAGATATTTATAATACACATGAACAATGAGCGATTTAATATCTTCATGCTATGCAAAAATATTTATTTACCATGAGAGAAATTAATATGGCAAAATGACATAAGAATACATAATGCTCGTATGGAATTAAAATTTAAGTTGTGGTCCACAAAATGAATGGTTAAAAAGTGGGTAATAAATTGTGGATATATGTGTTGACAAAATGTCAGTTTAGTAGCTAAATTTTAATTTAAACTTTATAAAAACATATACATAATATGAAATTCAAATATGCTCATATGCTTGGTTTCATAAAGGCAACCATTAAGTAATGGATCCTAAAGAGAATAAGGAAAATGAATAATTTTTTTAGCACTTATGAAAATGTAAAAACTATAACAAAGAGGACAATAAATAAAAATATCCATGCAATTTACACATAATTTGTAATCTATCATTGGTAATGGTTCACGAATGATCCCAATAAAAGAAATTGCCTAAATATCTTCACCATCATCTCCTTTAATTTCTCCCGACACGTTTTTGCATATTTGTCCAAATTGAGCCACACAGGGGGATGTCAACCATAATGTAAAGCAAAAATGTACATTTAACATTTTCCTTTAGAATATTGATAAAAGTATAAAATTTTAATTTATTCATAAATAGCAATATAAAGTATTTTCTAGAATACTTGTGCATAATGAGTCATGGTTAATAGAAAACAATAATAAATATTTGTATAAAATATCAATTTAAAATAAAATAAGGCGACGTATGAGTGAGATTTTTGGTGTAAAATGTATTTTGAAATAGTAAATTGATGGAGAATGTATGGTTAAAAAATAAGTAAAAGTTTTGAGTTTGCGTGTAATATCATTTTATTGAACACGTTGTAAAAAAGAAAAAAATATATTTTGAAAAAATAATCGACACGTATGTCGATATACTGCAGGTTTTAATATCATTATATATATACTTTTATGTATAAATAACAAAATCTTTGAACAAAATGGAGATCGAGGGCCAAATTCAAAATGAATCCCATAAATGAAATTGTATGGTCAACACGTATGTCGGCAATACGCTTTTCGGACCCTTTTAAAACAGGAAACTTTTATGGCCTTATAATTTCCCTACAGTTATTTCGCCTACAGTTCCACACACAATTATAAACGTTTATACGATTTTTGTCTACTCCAAAAATCTATTTCCGCCCCTACCAGCAGTCAGCTCAGATGTCGGCATCATATCTTTCAGACCCAGGATAAAGCGTGATGATTTCCTACAGCTGTTTTTCCTACAGTTCACAACTAGTCAACTATAATGATGACGATTTTTCCCCCTTTCAACTTACAGTACAGCAGTATTAATTAAATCCATCCATCCTTTTTTTTTTTTTTTCTTTCTTTCTTCATTTCAACCACACATTCTATCAATAAAATAATATTACACATAAACCCAAAAATTCTCCTTACTTTCTAATCATACAATCTTCCATCAATCACTATTCTAAAATTTTTTTTCACCCAAAATGGGTGTCAAAGCCTAAGAATCCATTTGTATGCATTTCGGTGTAATCCAGTTCCCAAATCCCAATTGGATTTTTGGCTGTTCATTTCTTGATTACAACGAATTAGTAATTACAATTATTAGGAGAATTTATGAACAGATTACAGGATTCTAATTAATCCTCCAATTAATCACTCTTCCCAACCCCACTCACCACGGAATCCAAAGCACTTAAAAACCCACACACCACACACACAAAATCAAAATCAGTATCGAAAAACACATCAGTGAAACACAAGTTTAAGTTGAAACTGTTTACTACTTGAATAACAATGGGATTCGTAGTGGGTTTGGTGATTGGATTGATTTTCGGACTGGGTTTAGTTGTTGTTTTTGTTCGATCAGAAAATGCTCGATCCAAGCAACGCTCCGACCTTGTAAGTTGTAAATTATTTACTAGTTGTGTAAGGAACATGAAATCCTTTATAGAACTGCTTTTTTTGTGTTTATTTATTTATTTTTTGGTGGAAATTTAAAGGCTACTACAATTGCGGCGTTTGCTAGAATGACAGCGGAAGATTCTAGAAAATTACTGTCACCGGAGTATTACCCTTCATGGGTTGTGTTCTCCCAGCGCCAGAAGGTTAGCCTTTTCACTTTGTAAACTGTACATAGAATCTGTTTGTAAATGTGTGGAGCAATGTAGTTAAATCATTTATCTATTTTTTATGCATTTTCAGTTGACTTGGCTTAATCATCACCTCGAAAAGATATGGCCATATGTCAATGAGGTATAATTTTCAGTTTATGTTTTGTATAAAAGATTTATTTTTTTTAATTTTTTTTTCTGTTGTGGTGAATTTTGTTAATTTTAAATTCTTGGAGTTTAAAGGCAGCGTCTGAGCTCATAAAGGCGAATGTAGAACCAATCTTGGAGCAATATAGACCGGTGATATTGGCCGCTTTGACATTTTCCAAGTTAACGCTTGGAACTGTAGCTCCTCAATTTACAGGTTGGCTTTTCTCGAGCATTTAACTTTATATAAAAGGTTTGGTCAAGACCATTAGTTAAGCAGCAAGATTAATTCTCCTCTTCCCTTGCTTTACACAAGTTCAATACTGATATTTTCTGTGAATGTTACCATGTCAATGTAACTGGTTGGGTGTTTCTTATGTATTAATGTAAGAAATGAATAAAATATCTTACTTTTTTTTTTAAATTTTGTCTAAAATGCTTTCAAGGTAATGTGCACATGTACCATAGATGACGATATCATCTTATAGTTGTGGAAATTCATGCAATGAAAGGAGGAGCTTGAAAGAATGAAGAGTAGAAAATTGTTCGGTTGATTAAAATTCTGTTGGACAGTTCAACAATCATTTCAGTGCCTAAAATTAGGCACGTTGTCAGTTGGCATGACTGAAGTCAATAGGGTGTATGGAGTGACATATATTGGTGGATGAAAATTTCAGGCTTTGAAGAGGGAGTTAATTACCAAAGATTTACAGGGTACTAGGCATTGAGATGTAGAGATAGTCCACAAGTTAGAATGCCGTACTTGTGTAGGAGCTAAACACGTGGAACTCAAGGTGTTTTATGATGGATGTGTGGAGATGGATTTGTCACCTCAATAGATGAAGAAGTAATAATGAGATTAACTATATTGAGCTATTCTTCTGAAAGCAGAAGGATTTATAGTGCTTGCATTATCTCATACCCTGAAGGACAGCTGACAGTTGATGAAATATGGGATGCTAACTTATGTTTTCCATATGAGCTAATCTAAGAATTTATCCTACTAATTGGACACAGTGATTCTTCCATCTTTTATTTCATTTTCTGTTGGCCTCAGCAGTATCTTCTCTAATGAGCTGTGTCGATAGGAATGTTTATGAGATTGCTTCTATGACTACTGAATTGAAAATGTTAATGCCCTTACTAATTTGTAGAGTTATTCAGGAGTTTCCATTATTGAAGATGGTACTGAAGGTATCACCATGGAGTTGGAGATGCAGTGGGATGGAAACCCAAGTATAATACTCGATATTAAAACTTATCTTGGTGTTGCTCTCCCTGTGCAGGTAACTTCTAGTGTCCTTATTCTCTTTTTCTTTCTTTTTTCTTTTCTTGCACTTGTGCTTTCGATCTTGTGACTAATAATTTCCTTGGTTGCTTGATCTTCCTTTAGATGAATGTATAAATAATTACACACATATCTATACATGCAATATATTTAGTGCATATGTGGATTGACGTAACTTATATTTTAAGTTGGTCAAGCTTTCATTTTTCTATGGATATTCGTAAGACCCACAACTGCTATTCACTTATTATCCACACTTTTGGTAGGATCCACGAAAGCTCAATTATCTACTTATTATGCCCTTAAATTTAACTGTATGCCACTATTAGGCCGAAAAATATTATATTAATGTCAGCAAGGAATAAATAACTTATGTAACTTTATTTTATTTTATTAGTGTCTATATGCCTGTGCTTTGTAGCAACTCCCGAGTTCAGACTCAAAGAACCATCCAAATCTTGTGATCAAGTTATATTTCAGTTACAAACTAAGACACGGTCACGTGTGTTTGACACAACACGTGTTGGATACACGTGTCTGGGATTTTTCAAAAAAAGTACTGCCACAGTACGTTGATTAATTTTTAAATTTTTTTTCATTTATATAGTATAAATTTAGCCTCTATTTGACCATCATTATTTCAAATTTTTTTTTTTTCAATATACTCATTTTCAATCACACATTCACATAATAAAATATTCTGCACGTAAACCTAAAATTTTTTCCTAGTTTTTAACATCAAAAAATTACTATTCAAAACTCCATTTTATCCAAATAATGGTTGTCAAACAAGGGCTTTTTTACACTTATTATTAATTTTTTATGTTGTAATATTTAAAATATGAGTATCTATTCGTTATTTAATAATAACCCTGTGATGTAGTACACAATCATGATCAGTAATTTCCTACTACAATTGTGATTTATCAATTCTAGTTGTGTTTATCTTTTCTAGTTTTAATAGATTTTATCTTTTTATTCTTATTTTAATTAAAACAATTCTTTAATCTGCTATGTTGTCTATGTATGATCATCAAAATAGCGACTTTCTCCCTCCACACACACCATACAATACAATCCAGAATAAGGTTTCAAACAAGCTTACTGTCCTTATTACGAAACTTTCTCCTTCATGCCTTTTAACACATCTTCCATACGCCACAGCAACACCCAATTCATGTGTTGATAAGCCAGAATATCGTTCCACAGTAAATGAGTACCCTCATAATGAAGGAACAAGTGGTCAACCATCTTCCTATTCCTCCTACACATATAACACCACTTAGTAACATTCGGAGATTATCCATCGTTAAAACCTATTTTCTCACAACCGTCCATAGTAAAAATGCGGGCAGTTTGTATTGCCATACCATCTTTCAAGGGAATGAGCTCTTCACATGTCTCAATAAGGATCTAAAATTTGCCAACTGAGAAAATACTATCTCTTGCCAACCTTTACTTGCTACCCTGATGTACACCTCGTACAAAGAGGTCAAAAGCAGCGCGTAATCATCAAATTTTCAGTCTTGCAAGCCCTTCCTAAAAACAATGTTTCAGTTGAGACTTCTGTTATGTATATCTAAGACATCATTCACCATAGCAGACGGCACCAAAGCAATATAATACAAAGAAGGAAATCCTAGTCTTAGCAGTTGATTTCCACACCAACAATCTCATCCTAAAAAGTGATAGTATTATCATTCCCCACCACAAAATTCAATCCATCCCGAAAGTCTCCACCCTCATCGAATATACCGCCACATACTTGCCTAATAAGAACCACAACTCTTGACTGAGCACCATCCCTATCCATAATACCATACTTCGCCCCTATAATTTCTCTCCAAAAACTCTCCCTCCCTACTCTGAATCGCCACAACCACTTACTTAGCAAGACCTTATTAAACAATACAAGGCTACTCAATCCGAGACCTCCCATCCTTATGGGAGAACAAATTGCGCCCCAGTTAACCAAATGACTCTCCTAACCCTCCCCAAAGAAACTCCATTTGAATCCTCTTTAATCTTTTTGCCATTACAACACGAATAGAAAACAATAACAAGACATAAGTGGGGGAGATTCGATAGGGTGGACTTGAGAGTAAGACGGCCTCCATTTGAAAGATAAATATGCTTCCAACCTACTAACCTCCTCTTCACCCTTTCCACAATAATGTTCCAAATATGTATACTTTTAAATCGTGCTCCCAAGGGGAGCCAAGATATGACATATGCAACTGCACAACCCTACAACCCAATATAGCCGCCAACTCCTCCACATTATGACGACCCAATATGGCCCCAGATTTTCCCAAATTTATCTTCAATTCAGATATAGCTTCAAAGCATTGAAGCAGATGATGCAAGTTCGTGAATTGCTCAACATTTGCATCACAGAAAATCAGCATGCCATCTGCAAATAACAAATGGGATACCTGCAATTGATCAATCATAAAGCCCCTAACCTGCAATTGGAATTAGTGACCTTATGGAAAAACTGGGTGCATTTATCCCTCTTACTCAGCCACTTGACCTTAGATTTTTGGTGCCAAATAATCTCCTCCACCTTCTCCAACCTTTCCAACTCTCCTCTTAAATATCCACTTCTCTCCCCCCTCATCTTTTGCCAATCCTTGACTTTTCTCCCTCCTATCCAACTCTTCTGTATCTAAAATGCAATGATTTTTATGCCAGTTAACATCTCCCACCACCTCCACATTCCACCTCTTTAGATCCCTTTCAAGGCTATCAATTTCTAATCCAATACATAATTGGGACCCCTTGAAATCGTAAGATGCCCACCAAGTATGAACTTGTTCCCCAAAACCTTCCACTTTTACTTGTTCCCCAAAACCTTCTACTTTTAGCCACATCTTCTCAAATCTAAAAAGCATACTTCCACTCCACCTCACATTCCTAGATAGCAAAATAGGGAAATGATGAAAATACACCCTCCCCAATCTTCTCTAAGTGACCTCTGGGTACTTAGCCTCCCACTCTCCACTAATCAAAAATCAATCTATTCAAGATACAGCAGGTTGATCCCGATTAGATGACCAAGTATAGTTTCAACCAATCATAGGCAGGTCCACCAACATATTTTCCCTAATAAAATCAGAGAAGTCCTCCATTGCCACTGTTAATCTCCCACCACTAGACCTCTCAATAGGAAATCGAACTACACTAAAATCACCCCCAATACACGTTGTCACTCAACCTATCAGTAAGAAATCAAATCACGGTAAAATCACCCCCAATGCATTTTGGGATATTCCACCAAGCCATCATACCAGTCAACTCATCCCACAATCCACTATCAACTCATTTACACGCCACCCTCGTTGAAGAGTCTGTGCAACAGAGGTTATAAACTTGTAACTTCCATAATACCAAAGTGGATGGAATTTTCTACTGGTGGTCGACTGAACTCTTTTTGCAGCAATATTTCATCTCATTTCGCAATATTGAAATTTAAACCAAATACTACAGTAGTAATGTTTTTGGAGATCAATGTAAATGTTGCTTTGGAGAATAACCCAGTTGATTAGAAAAAGTAGGTCATCCTATCATTTTAGAATGAAGTTTTAGTTTCCTCTTATTTGAGAGAACTCACAGGGACATACAACATTCACAAAAAGATAAGTTAATTTATCCATTGTTAATTTAACATGGCAAACAAATGGGTTTGAGTTCACGAACACCACACTATCACGTCCTTGGCATTCATGCAGATACAAACTTGTACACACACACACACACGCATGCATGAATACAAATATATGTAGAATGAGTTATGAACAAGGACGGCACAGTGAATGCAGTGAGTTTTTTTTTTTCTTTTTTTTTTTTTGAGTTAAAAGATTAATATTGTTGTGGAGTTAGCCTGTAACAAATGATAGGAAAGAGTTTAACAAGTTCATGGGAGTGTAGAAATCTATCACGTAAAGCTCATGTTCTTGAGGCCGATGTAGTGTTGTACTATGCATGAGATGCACTGATAATAGTTATCCACCAATTATTCTCTATCAAGCTAAGAACCTAGTTCTCTTCTTCTCTCTCTTGTAACCTATTGGAGTTAATTAGAATGTGTAAATTTTCTACTTGTACAATAGCGTTTTATGTCTTGTACATATAGACATTTTCACCCTTGTATTATTTTTTAATATTCACTCTCCTGAGACATATTTACTCTCTTTACAAACCCCAATCTCCTCTTCTCTTTCGTATACTAACTTGGTATCAGAGCGTCTTGCCTGACCGTCATCAATTCTGGTGTCAAGAGTGATTTTACTTCCGATGAAGCTGATGCTGGTAGCAAGCCGTCTACTATATGGTCTGCGTTGCTCCGATTGCTCCTCTGACCACTCTTCCTACGCATCTACTTCCGATTACTAGGGTATATGAACTATAATATTTGGAGATCACAAGTGTTACGAACACTTATAATTTGGAAGGATCTGTGACCGGGTTGTCCCCGGAAGTTTATTGTGTCCAAATCTTGTGACACCTGTGAAAGAGTAACGCAAATCAACAACAATTATATGTTGTGGCTGATGACAGATCGACCTCTTATGATGAGCGCTGTTCGTTTCTCAGTCGAAGACTCAATTACTTCATCTTTGTGCTGCTCTTCTGTCCACAGAGAAAGAAGATTCATCGATTGGGGATTACTTCCTCGAGATGGAGATCTTTGATACTCTGTACTGGTAATCCTATAACAGATGAGGATCAATTGCTGTATATCCTCAATGGCTTTGGTTCTTAGTCTGATGCTGTGGTTCTGAATCTCACGTTACGTGGTGAGTTGGTAACCTTGCAAGAGCTCAATATCTGCTGCAGCAAGCTCATGAGATGAGGATGGAAATACTGTGCTATCTCTAATGTTGACAAAAATGCTATTTATTTCCAATGACCTATTAGGTGTGATTAGTTATAAATATGTTGAGAGTGAGTTCCCATTAGAAATTGATCGGCAAGGATTTTTGTTTCACATAGCTTATGAGTACTGATAAGTCTTTTACTCTGTAATTGGAATGGCAGTGTACTCTGTTAACTAAAATTTGTGTACTCGAAAGAGTATCTGGATACAACTTTATGTTCTAACTGAGAAATTTGAGAATAGTTCTCAATTTCATGAAAGCTGTATCTTCTGGATGCTCTATTACCTGGCTGTTGGCTAGATGGACCATAGAAGAGGAAAGGGTCATTTAGAAGCACTGGCAAGACGATAACATAAAGTTCAAAAGCTATAAGCTGGTATGCAGCAATGATATAATTCAATGTGAGGAAATATGTTGCATGTATTTATGCTGCTCTATTTACAAGTGTTTTTTAAGAGCAAAGTCAATCAGCAAGATATGAGATTGCCAAAAACCACTTTAGGATGGGACTATAGAGGGATCAGAATGATTATGTGATAGAGATGACTTGTCTACTTGATTAGCTTTGGACTTTGACATAGATACAAGATTGTAACTGTTGTATCCCTCTTCCTAAACCCACAGTATTTCAGCTTCTTACATCCACATTTTTTTCTTTTATATTTTTGTTTAACCAAAAAAAAAAAAAAAAAAACTGTAACTATCTCGACATGTTGTTTATGGAATTTTTTATATAATAAAATGTGTTATAACTTTGTTAATAACAATTATTCAACCTTTTATGTTTTTTTTTTTCTCTATATAGGTGAAAGATATTGGATTTACCGGGGTTTTCAGGTTGATTTTCAGACCGCTAGTTGATGAATTGCCTTGTTTTGGAGCTGTATGCTTCTCTTTGAGACAAAAGGTGCTGTATATTCTATACCAGTTCTGAGATTCTTCAAGCAAAAAGTTAGTTACATATATGCTACAAGGAGAAATCCTAGTATGAAATGCAGCTATACAGTAATATCTCTTGCACTATACACTGCATACTCCTCAATATTTGATCAGAAATGACTTTGTTGGTTGTGAGCAAGTTTTTATGACCACTGATGTCACTGCATATATAAGTTAACAAGTTTACTTTCCGGCATGAATAAATAAAACAAGATGCTAACTATTTCCTTCTTTTGACTTTCAGAAAAAGCTGGATTTTAAGCTTAAAGTTATTGGTGGTGATATATCAACCATACCTGGCCTTTCTGATGCCATTGAGGTCTGTAATATCCCTTTTTTTTTTTTGAGTGCCATTTGATTATTAGAATATATTGTGTGTGAATGGAGATTATACATGCCAAGGATGCCTTATAGTAGTGCAACCATGTGAACCTTAACTGTTATGGGTTTTAACCTATTAGCTCTTTGTTGCAAGAAACAATGGAAGTAACATTTAAGAACATTTCATATGTGGGATAAATGTTATGATGTTGGTCATTGTTGAATTGAGATATGAATCAATTTTATATGATGATCACTTTGTGTATCGATCTGTACGCTGTGAGATATGTTATCATTGTACTAGAATTACAATAAAATGTGTTACATGTAATGCTTTTTGTATCCCAAAAAATATGTTGTCCTTATACTGAAGCTAAAATAATAGGTGTTATGTTTAGCATAATATATTATTATTTTTTTATTTGGAAAAAACTTACAAGTGTTTATAAACATGGAGTATACGATATTAATGTGTTTTTATATACTACAACTAGGAGTTGTTAGTTATGATTAGCTTATAAGGTGAAAGAGTATAACAAAGAATGAAGAGAGATTAAATAAAATGTTAAAGTAACGATTTACTTTTTGCTTTGATAAGTAACTAATATTATTACTATATTGTATTGGTGGAATTATATTTCAACTATAGCTTCAATAGTTATATTAAATCACTTTTGTATTCCAGCATAAAACTTATACATACTTTCCTTTTTCGCAATGAACATAGAGGAATGGCACAGAAGGATTTATGTAGAATATCCCAATTTTACTGGGAATAAGGCTTAGAGCATGTTTGGGTGCTTGCTTATTTTCCTTACAAGTAAAATAAGCAAGCATCCAAACATGCTACCTGTTTAGTTCAGTATAAGAAATTTAATAATCTGTATATTTCATATTTTACTGGAGTTTGGTTGACAATATTGTTGTTTGAAGTTTATTAAAATTATCCTGTATTGATTTTTCACAGAGCATGATAAGGGATGCTGTTGAAGATTCTATTACATGGCCTGTTCGAAAAATTATCCCCATTTTACCTGGAGATTATAGGCAAGTCACAATTGTAGGAATTCAGTGTATTTCCCTTTTCTTGTTATTTTTATAACAAACAAATAAGATCATTCCCAAGACATATGAGGTTGATAACTTGAATGTTTTTTTACCACTATGTTCAATCATCACTACATCCACAGAAAGTCTTGTTAAATTTAGTCTACTTCTTCTAGCTAAATATAATGTCTGTATCCCGGAGAATAATAAATATAACGGTGGCATATACAAGTATGACATTGTGAAGGTTAAGCTGCTTGAGGCGAGCTGCATAGATGTTATTTGATCATTTTGGGTGAGATCCCTTTTTAAGCAGATCCCTTCTTAAATAATAGGGATTTAGTGCCTTTTTGATCTTGAACACTTTCTGATTATTTCTAACTTAACTCAATTATTAACTTTTGGGATTTAAAACCCTCTTCAACTACAAATGAGTTTCCAATAACAGATCCTAGTAATAATAACAATTTTGATAGTAATAACAATGACCAGCACAACTATAACATTCAACTCGACAAAAATAAAAGTGATATTGATGATGGTAATAATTCTTATCCGTGGATTTATGGTTGTTCATCTGTGGATTTGAACTAAATCCTGAATCTGCCGTGTCATGGTAGTTTTATTAATGTTCATTGTTTTTTTCAGTGATCTTGAGCTCAAGACTGTAGGAATTTTGGAGGTGAAACTTGTACAAGCAAAGGAGTTGACGAACAAAGATATAATTGGGAAATCTGATCCTTATGCTGTGTTATATGTGCGACCCTTGCGTGATAGGATGAAGAAAAGTAGGACGATTGTAAGTTGTTAATCTGGTTCCTTTAAAGAGTTCACTACCATCCTTTCTATCAATTCATAATAGAGTTCCCTTTATTCTCTTCCCCCAGAACAACCAGTTGAATCCAGTCTGGAATGAACATTTTGAGTTTGTAATTGAAGATGCATCAACACAGCACTTGGTAATAAAAATCTATGATGACGAAGGGGTTCAATCATCTGAACTAATTGGATGTGCTCAACTTCAGCTAAGTGATCTCGAGCCTGGTAAAGTGAAGGACATGTGGCTGAAATTGGTGAAGGATTTGGAAATTCAGAGGGACAATAAAAATAGGGGGCAGGTGAAATATCCCTTTCTCATTACTTCAAATTATTATATTTTGCTAGAAATATTACTACTATTTAATAACTGGGGGAAACTTGTTCCTGCTTTGGAGTAGTTACCATAAATGTGAGGGTGGGTAAGAAAATTGTCAACTTAAATTTGTAATTTTTATTCAATGAATGGTGCATGGAAGCACTTTCAAAGTTATCATCTGAAATCGCGCAAACTTTCTGCATGGTGAATAAATTATGACTACGTCTAACCATAATCAAGAAAAACACTTCCTGCTTAGTGATCTTGAAAGTCTTACCCTTCAAAATTATTAGGTAGTTAAAATAAAATTAAAACATTTCTAGCAATGCGGTGCTCAGATTTTTTTTTAAAGTTGATTTTGTTATGATTATATTCTCATGATTGGCTCTGTAGCTTGGATTGAATACGCCGAATCTCTTTTTAGGTCTCCTGTTGATATTGTGCTTGGTTGGATAAAATTGTACTGATATTATAATGAGTAGGAGTAGTGGTCCCACGAAATTTGTGGTTAAAGTGGGCAGTAGTTGTGATAGTATGCTTAAAGTATAGTTTGACTTTGACTTGAAATTAAAAGGAGATTATAATTTTAGATAGACAAGTTGATTGTGTGTCCATTTATTCTACATATCAAACAAAGATAAGTGGTTGTGCTTCTCATTATTTTTGCAAGTAATCTTTCAAACTTCTACAAGAACCTTCCGACTGAAAGGCATTTATGTGAATTTTCGTAGTTTGTTCATATTAATATCCACCACTAGTCATTTTATCGCTGATATTTTGTGTACAAAATGGGCTATTTCAGAAAGTAACATCATTTACATAGCATCAGTTTTTCTAGTGTACATAATAGCATCCATTTTTTATAACTCCATTAAGACATTTACTGTCCCAAACTCCCATTTGATTGAGATATTCCTAAGAAATTCGACCCTCTTAGTCTAGAGCAACCCTCTTAAGTTTTTAAGTGAAGTGGTTCAACATGTACTAAAGTAGGTAAAGAGACTGAGTTCAACTCTTGTCGCTCCCCATTTGTGAAAATTGTGTACCTCTGGCTGCACATAATCGGGTGTTTTGAAGATTAAATCTAATTAAATAAATGAGTTCCTGTATAAGCTCTTACTAGTGTCAGAATTGTGAAGTAAAATGAGAAATAATGGCTTCATATTCTATTACACTATATAGAAATATATACTTACAAGATATTTTATCAAAAATTAAGAAAAAATAATATTCCGAATTGACATGAATCTCTGTTTTTTCATTCTTCATATCATGACTTTTTCAGGTGCAGTTGGAGCTACTTTATATCCCTAATGGCATGGAAAATGGATTTACCAACCCCTATGCGCAGAAGTTTTCAATGACCTCACTGGAGAAGGCTCTTAAAAGTGGTAACGAAGGAAAAGAAATAGTTGAAAATGGCGGTGAAGTAAAAAGAAGGGAAGTGATTGTGAGAGGGGTACTTTCTGTTACTGTGATATCAGCTGAAGACTTGGCACCTACAGACCTAATAGGAAAAGCTGACCCTTACGTGGTACTTATTATGAAGAAAACTGAATCAAAAAACAAAACCAGGGTATATTTCTCCTTAATTTTACTGTTGTCTGGAATCTCGAGTATCTACCATGAAAATGTGGTACTCTTTTTATCCCATATGAACCCTCACATTTAATGCATGAAATATTTTACTTCGGTTACTTGTGTTGTTATTGTATATTCTCTTTTGATAGATAATAGTAATATGCTCTTCTAAATTAACATGTTAATTCCTTAATTTTTATTTGTTCTTACTTTTACAGGTCGTGAATGACAGTTTGAATCCTGTCTGGAATCAGACCTTTGACTTTGTTGTTGAGGATGGATTACATGATATGTTAATCATAGAAGTCTGGGACCATGACACGTTTGGGAAGGTATTTTGCTTTTCTTTCCTGTAAATTTGATGTTTCCAAATTAATTTTGAGGTGGTGAGTATATGGATCAAGATGGATAAGAAGTAAATGGACATTAGGCAGTACCAGCTCTTTGTGCTTGCAAACCTTAGCGTACATCATGACTCTCCTATAATGAATGAGGCAATCTATATTTGAAAAAGGATCTGAATATTTTTCTAACACGAAGAAGAGACCAGAAAATGATAAAAAGTACTAAATAGAGAAAATTGCACTGATTGAAAGAGATGGACACTAAACAATGTGAATGAGATTTTTTTCACCTCTTATCAGTAATTGTAAACTGTATTTGAGAAGCACCACGAGAGTGCAATTACTCTGCTAACGGATTTAAAAAGTATTCGCATCTATCCATTAATCTATTAGATCATCATACACAGTTAAATTTATGGCTAACGGAACTAAACTCTTCTGTTAGCTATTTAGCTGTTTTTCTACTTCCGAGTTTTCAAACATAGCTACTAGGCATGATTAACTTTAGATCATAGGCCTACTTTTCAATCTAGACTGCTGGACTTGGTTGATTTTATTTTATTTTCTTTTGCAAAAAACCTGCTAAAACTTAATACTAGCAATGGAAACAATAATAGCGTGTTATATTGTGGGTCTCATTAATATAACATTTAGGGACTTATTGAAGAGCCAAATGGTAAGATATTTGATGCATTACAATTATTGAGTGACAAGGATCTGCTTCATTTTATCATAATACATTTAAGTTGGAGAAGAGTCCTCAAAGGAGTGAGAATTTGGTGTGGATTTAATTGTCATACCCTTTTAACAAATGAGTTATTTTTCTACTATTTCTTCTCGTCTCAATATCGATTGCAAGCATGGACTCCTTATAGATATGGATGGTATAGTATCCTAATATCTTTCTAAAATGAGCCGCACTGCTACTTGTATATCCACCTCCTATCTGTATACTTTGTTTGACCAATTACTAACCTTTTTTTTGTACCAAACATGTTTGAGGTATTTCAAAATTTCCTTTTTCCTTTCTGAATTTTCAGTACAAAATCTTGCTTTTTCTGACACTAAATCTTCACTTGCAAATAAGTGAGTTATTTTTTTAGCATAATCAAACATGCTGCTAGTACCCATTGTGAGTGACAAAATTACTTCTTTTGACTGCAGGATTACATGGGAAGATGCATCTTGACACTAACAAGGGTTATATTAGAAGGCGAATATAAAGATACCTTCCCGCTAGACGGTGCCAAAACGGGAACACTCAACTTGCATTTCAAGTGGAATCCGCAGCCCATTTACAGAGACTCCTAATGGCCATCCAATGGCAAATAGTTAATTCTATGGCTCATGTGAATTGAATTCTCACTCTATAAGTAGTGTACGTACACAGGACGTACCAAAACTTTACCCAGCAACATTGCATCAAGACATTACATTGTAGATTTAATCTTTGTGCATGTAAAGAATGTATATAACTACTCTAGCAGTGCAGAGACGCTGTAAAAAGCGGCAGAAGTGTCATTATAGGTTGGGGAAGAAAACTGAATGCAAGGTAAGATATTTGGTGTGAATTGTTGTATGAGAAGGTCTTTAACTTCATGTATCTTAGGCCAAGCAAGATTTTTTTACCTTGAGCGCTGTTCTTTTGTCTATATTGGTGTCTATATTGTGAGTTTAATAATGCTTAATAACTATTCGACTGATGTGTAGGTTAAGTTTAGCAGTTTCTGAGGTTGCAATGCTTTGCGGATGAGAATATAGTCACATTCATCATTTTGTAGGTAAAGTGTAGGAGGGCAAATATATCACAAAGTTCGCTTTTCACATTCCTTGGTGTTCATAGGTTCTTTTAGCATGTATTTTTTATGCCCTTTGTTTATTGTACGTCATATTTTATCTAATGCATTTTTCACCCTTGTGGTTTAACTAGAACTAAGCAACTCAAAGAATTGCAAAGAGAATCAAGGAGGATGGTAATATAATTATGAGGAATTTACAAAATTGATGACACGGTCTATAGAGTGAGATGAGGCATGTAAAGAGCTCACGAATATAGAATTGGTTTCTTATACTATCTAGTTTCAGTCATTTCGAATTACACTATCTTGCAATATATTTTTAACTTTCTTTGTCACACACACTTTCGTGTAGAAGATGTTGATGCCAAAAGATGACATGACACCTTTTGATCCGAGTAGCAAGAAATTATAAGAAATTGAACATATAGCAAGTTCGGACTTGTTTTGGTTCGAGCTTAATGGAACGTGCGCTTGTTATAGGTGTTTTATAGCATAATAAACTTGATCCTACAAATGGAGAATGGTCCATTTATATTATGAGGAGTACCACAAAACTGCCATCTTCATTTCTAGCTATTCGGTCTCGATGTATTTGTCACTTGTCAAATCAATTATTTGTAATTGGTGTATCAGGGCGGCAATAGTGGCAAAATGATTGCTCAAGTCATAGGTGTGCAACCTAATTTAAGAGACGTGTGATCTTCGAACTACCTCAGGGGATCGAGATCGTGGGCTATTAGCACAGAGTGGGTTCCTCTATGTTCCATATCGGAGCCCTGAGGCCAACAAGTGATCCCTGGTCTGTGCTTAACCTGAGCATGGACCGAAGTATGTGTTGGAAAAATGTTTACACACAAAGGGGGATGAAGAAACAAAAAACAAGAACACCGGAATTAAAGATGAATGTTTAAATATGAAGTCCGTTGTCGTCCAACAATATTTGTCCTCTTTCGGATTGAATTTGATACTTAAAAGGGATATTGACTAATGATTTGAAGGATTAATCAAGTCTTGCAATAGAGAAATATTTAAACATTTAGTATTTTCTACCAAAACTTCGAGAACACTTCGAAGGAAATTTGAATATGAAGGAAAGAATATAAATTCTATCTTTTGGAATGAAAATTTGATCTCAATTTGTTGAATTATTTATTTGATGTGATAATCTATCATGTATTTATAGATTTCAATTAACACCCACGAAATAGTGAAAAAAAAATTATGAAAAGTTGCAAGCTTTTCAACAAAGACCAGCAAGAATTCAAACAAAAACCAACCTTAACAGCTATTTTTTAGTTATATATGACCGCATAGAACAAACTTATGCGGTCGCATAGGTTGATAACTTGCAAAGCATATAAGCCCTGCATGTGTTCATGGGACCGCATGCAACAAAGGCCTATGAGGTCTTATAGGCCAATGTTTTGGCCTTCAAATCATTTCTTCATTCTAAAGTCCATTTTATTGATTTTGAACAATAATTTCAACAATCCCCACTTGTTCAATAGTCAATAAAATTTTATGTTCAAAATATACAATACTTATGCATAAAAATTAGATATCTTTCAATTTGAATCCAATCATTGTGTAATTCAAACAAAGTAAATTCGAAATTAAAGGTAGCAATAAAGCATTGAACCAATCATTCATTATGACAATATCGGTAACAACACATACACAACTATCACGTGCTCTCAAGTTTCTCAACATCGCTTAGCGCTAATATGGCCTTATGCTTATCCTATTCAATCAACTTTTAAGAGAAAAACTCTAACTCTCTATTGAGGCGGCACCACATCGAAGTTCATCTAGATAAAATTCTTCCAGCATCTTTGTTACTTTTAGAGATACTTGTACTTCAGTACTAAATTTCATTAAGAGCTTAAAGCTCAGCCCTCATTCAAGCAACAACCAACATTATATTATTAGGATATGGTTATCGCGAATTTTATAATGTTGAAACTATTCACAGATCGAATAATTTGTTGTTATCCTTTGAATTCGTGAATTACTTGTTAAGTAATGATATGTAGGATTTCCATCCTTGGTGAATATTTTATTTTAAGAGTTTCCACCGCATTCTACTCAAAGTAGATATTACTAAATCTCCATTTAGAGGTTTAGGTAAAGAATTCGCTAGATTCTCAATTGACTTAACATAATTTAGAGAAATTATTCCACTCTTGATTAATTTCTTTAGGTAGTTATGTCTTAAACTTGTATGTCTAGACTTCCCATAGTATACCTTATTATATGTTTTTGCTAATGTGGCTAACTATCACACATAATAAATATCGAAAATGTAATTTTTGGTCCCAAACGTATCTCATAAAGAAGATCCTTAAACCACTTAGCTTCTTTTTCGGTATCTGATAATGCTAAAATTCAGATTCCATAGTTGAATGTAAAATACATGTTTTTTTTTTATTTCAATTTAACACCACCTCCTTCAAGAGTAAACACCTAACCCGAAATCGATTTACTTTCATTCGTGCTAGAAATTCAACTAGCATCATTAAATCCTTCTAATATAGCCGGGGGTTTAGAATATTGTAAACCTAAGTTTTTGGTTTTCTTTAAATAGCCAAAAACTCTTCCAATTACTTTCCAATATTCCTTGTTCGGATTATTAGAAAACTTACTAAGTTTATTAATTACAAATGTTATGTCCGGTCTTGTGCATTGAACTGGATACATTAGACTCCCTATTATACTTTCATATTCCAATTGAGCAATTTCTTTTCCATTAT